>APFE031411095.1:0-12340 GCA_000404065.3 Pinus taeda
CGAGTTGACTATGTATATGTATACGCTCAACCATGTATTAACCAAAGCATTAAATCAAGTGCATGATTATGAATTTACCTTATGTATTGAGGGGACTATAAGATATTCACATAATAATAGCTAATATTGATTGTTGTTTGGGTTAGTTGATTATTAAATTTTTTTCTTTTGTATTGATGAGTGGTTAAGCATATTACAAGTGGTATCAGAGTGCCCAAGTTGCAATATTGTGGTTTGTTTTGGGAAATTAAATAACAAACATATGTTTTTATCACAGAAAAGGCATAATGAGGAGAGGATACAGGAATCATACAACCATTAATATCATATGTAGAATTTGGTCCTATACCAATCTTAGGCACTAAGCAAGAAATGTGGGTTCAATTGGGACGAGAAGACCAAAACCCCACCATTATGTTGTTGGATACTGTTCAACAACTAAGGGATGAGATGGCTAATATACGGGTGGACAAGGAAAGGATGATGTGATACCAAGAAAAAATATTGAAAAGCCTATCTAATCACCAAAATCATAGGAATTCCATACCAAGCACTGGAAATGAAGACAGGGACAAAGAGCAGAGGTAGAGAGGTGAAAATGTGTCTGTAGGAAGCCACACTCAGAGGAAGGATGGGGATAAGGGTGAATATGAGGAGGAATCTAAAAATGTATCAGACCATAGGAAAAATAAGAAACAAAAGACAATGATATGGAAGAAGGGGGAATTCAAGAAAATTAAACCCCCGACCTTTGACGGAGATATGGAAGAAGCCAATGAAGCATGGTTGATTAATATGAAAATATATTTTCATATTTATGAGTATGATGATAGTATGAAGGCAAGGTTAGTGATTTATTAACTTCATTATGGTGGGGATAATTCAAAGTTTCTCATGCAATTGATGAGGAAGGAGTGACTTGGAAAAATTTCATAATAATTTCAAGGACAAGTACTTCACTGAGCAATTCTACGATGATAAGGTGGAGGAATTCCATGATCTCCGACTCGGAGAACTTTCAATGCATGAATTTGTGACTAAGTTTACATCCCTTTTGAGATATGTGCCTTACATACACGAGGAAAAGGCCAAAGTAAACATTTTATGAGTAGCCTACCCATGTTCATGAAAGAAAATTTGGACTTTGATAATCCCAAAACAATGGATGAAGTCATTTGAAAGGCATAGATCTACTATCAGTAGATGAAGCAAAAATGAGATGACAACAAGAGGTGGTCAAGTAAAATGGGACATAATTTTTTTTAGAATGTTAGAGGCACAAAAATTGGAAATGCTAGAAATACACCCAGGAGCCAGCGTAAGAAACCTCGTAAAAATGAGTAGAAATTTAGGGCACAAAATGAGCCTAAGAAAGTATCAGTATCTAGTAAACCAGAGGTCAGTCAGTCAAAAATACCTCCGTTACAATGTTGGGGTTTTGGGGAGCCTCAATATTTCAAAAATTCACCCCATCGCACCATAACGGAGTAGACATCATTGAATATTTGGCTAAATTCCTGGAAGGTTAGAAATTCAAGGCTCAACGTTAACATCTAGCCAAATTTATTCACCCATTGACCATAGAGTGGAAATGGGAAGTAATTACTGTAGATTTTATAACAAGTTTTCTTAAATCTAAGAAATAGAATGAATCAATCATGGTGGTAGGAGAGAAACTGAGTACAGTAGCCCGTTTAATTCATTTTCAATCTATATACAAAACCACACAAATTGTAGACATATTTATGTGTGAAATATTCATATTACATGGGATGCCAAAGGTAATGATTTTTGATAGGGATGTGAAGTTCACATCCGCATTTTGAAAGACTCTTTTTACTGGTTTGGGAACACAAGTTCAGTTTAGCACTGCATATAACCCTCAAACAGATGGGAAAACCAAATACTAGAAGATATGTTAAGGATGTATGTAATGTAGAAACTGACTAAGTGGGAAGAGTATATTCATCTAGTTGAATTCATGTATAACAACAGTTATCACAAATGATTAAAAATGAGTACCTTCAAATTTTTATATGGGAGAAAGTGCAAAACGCCCATTAATTGGAACAACCCAAAAGATAAGTTATTCTTGGTCCCCGATATGTTCACAAATATGGAATTGACTGTGAAAAAATTATGACAAAGCTTGAAGTTTGCCAAAGACAGGAAAAAAGTGTATGTAGATAAGAAAAGGACTTATAAGAAATTCCAGGTATGGGACCACGTAAATGTTCGAGTGGAAGCCAAGAAAATCACTTTGTAGTGGAAGGGATGTGCAAAATTAGCTCCCCGATTTTGTGGACCCTTTCAAATTCTAGAAAGAGTGATACATGTTGCATACTAGCTGGCATTACCTATCCATATGTGAGTCCATAATGTGTTTCACATCTCTTTATTAAAAAAATATGTGTATGATTCTAGAAATATTATTAACTGGTAGAATGTGCCAAGTAAAGATTTAATAAATAATTTTCTTTTGTTAATTAATGATGCTTATCAACTATTAATAAGTTGATGACAATTTTATGAGGTTGAATAGGTATAACTAGATGGAGAATTCTTGTTAGAGCCTCTAGGTATTTTCGAATGGGGTGAAATAATGTTACGAAGGTGAGTTATCACTCAGGTTAAAGTGTAGTGGAGGAACTTTATCTTTGAAGGATGAAAGAGTTATGCAAGAATCATACCCTGACCTATTCCAAGGGAAATAATGAACACCAAGGATGATGGTTTTCTTGGGGGGGGGGATGTAACACCCCCTAGTTGTGTAAATAATTATCATTTACTTATTACTATGTAGGACTTGGTAATTCTGGATTGGGTGAAAGTTAGTAAAAGGACATTAGATATAAAATTTTATTTATTTATTTTTATCATTTAAAAAAAAAATTGTTATGCTAAGTCAAGGAAATTACGGGAGAAGACACCAAAAGAGAAATCTTTAGTTTCCAGGTAGTTAGACAGTTACTTCATTTTCCTTTAGAGAATAAAAGGAAAACATCTTAGTTTGGGAAAGCATGATTTTCTAGAGAGGTAAGTCTGAGGAAACGAAGGAAGGAATATAACCATTGATAGGATGTTGTCAAGATGAGTGGGACTGCTATTGTAGGGTGTTCTTGAGCTTGTCACGGACTAGTGGAAGCCCTGGAATAAAATTTTCAAACTGGACTGGTAGTCTTGAGGTTTAAGGATATTTTTCTTGTCTAAAACTTCTCTGGAAACTAAAGAGGCTCTCGGGGAGGACATGGACGTAATTTCCTGTCTCATAGGTTGTGTGGTGGAGTCATCTTGCACGTTCCATTCCCTTGAATGAGCAAATTATGACAGATAAGTAAATTATAATTATTTAAGATTTGTTGCTATTTTATTAAATATGTTGATGAACAAAGAGCCTTATTTCATGAATGAATATTTTTAGTTGTAGGAGGTCTTCTTTAGACATTTTTCTAATTGTTTTGTTATTTAGATAAAAGAACATTGTTACATTTTTCTAAGGAAGGAAATAAGGTTAATGGTTGTAATGGAAATAAATGTGCCTCTATGCCTAGAGGAATGAGAAGAAAATACTCTATTTTCTTGGAGAGAAACATTATAATGACACATATTGTAAATATATAGAACCAATCTAGTACATAACCCAATATCACAGTGAACACGATTATCTTTCAGAACAATGAAGATAGCGGAATAGGGGGGATTTGGGTTGAACCCCCATCAAAATGAATCGAAATTCATCGAGTGAGAGGTTTGGAACCCAATGAATGACATATTTGGTACGTAAGGGAAAATAGCAGGTCCAAGTAATTTATAGGTCCTGCTTCTTTGTCGAAAAATCCAATAATAAGTATATACAAGAAAATAAAGAAACTAATGCACTTCTAAAGAACGATAATGAAACTGAATCTAAACTATAAGACAACTATGAACCAAGTTCCAAAAACATATACATATAAAATGGGTGAATGAAATAACAAAACATAGAATAATGTAAACAGAAAAAATATTTATATCCATAATCAATATAACTTCACTATAACTCTATGTGCATCTAAACTAGTCATCACATTATTGTAAGCAAGAGTATTTTGAAATCAATTTGGAAAAAGAAAATATAATATGGAAGTCAAAATGCGAGACTCTTATAGCCCCAACATAGTTGAATATACCTTTTTTTTAACAAATAATAGAGAGTGGGGGCAGAAAGCAAAAACCCCAAAATTCAATAGAAATAAAATACAATAGAAATAAAATAAGTTTGTCATACAGGTCGTTTGCAGAGGCTTAAGGGCCAAACAACAACTACAAAAAATATTCTCCTATTGTCTCGAACCCTTGTGTAGGGTGTAATAATTTTCTACCAAATAGAGACTCTTAATAAGACAACCCTCATAAAAAAAGAACTAGTGTTGAGGCTAGAAAGGAATGAAGTGATTGCATGTCGAACGATAGGGTTTAGTGAAACCTGGAAAAAAAACGCCAGTCCAAGCTATGTCCAACAATGGCTAGATAAAAGATAACTATGACCAGCTATTGGAATAGTGTATCCCAACCTGAGAGAAAACAAAGCTAACTATGGTTAGGCTCACTCTTAAGCTAACCAAGAAAATAAGTAAATAGTAGATGATTGGACAAGTTAATACCTGTGAAGAATTGGAGTGAGTCGTCCACCAAGCAGGAACTATTCAGTGAGAAACCAAATGATTCCCCATTCTTTTAAAATGATAGAAGATAAATAGAGAATGCTCAAAGAAAAAGTGTTTGGTACCTGTAAAGGCCGGTTACGCATTTACTCAAGCCAGTCGGAAACATAGGTAAGTTCCATTGATACCTGCAAGGAAAATCAGAAAATAGTTCATATAATTGTAGGCAAAACCTAAGAAGAGAGGGAAAAGTTTTAGTTTTAACCCTTGAATCATACCTGCAAGCGTTGGCCGAAGGAAACAACTCGAAAACCCTAACGGAGAAAGATCTAGTTGCAGGGTTTGTGAAACCCTTCATAGCAATGGAATATTGATCAGACAAGTAGCTCGACAGAAACTGGGTTGGTTACACTTAACCTCCTGGAGCAATTTTGATTCGTTTGATCATGCGGTGGCAAATGAAGGGAAGATTTGAGACCCAAGTGCTCAACGCCAAACAATCTAGAGTTAATACAACTAGTACGTGGAGGAGGTGGAGGAGTCGAGATACTTCCAGTAAACATTTAAGTAATTAACCTAAGTTTGATAACATGATAAAATTCACAAGGGTTTATTTATGCTAGACCATAACAAGATAGGTAGAATCGTAACTCCGTAGTATAACCTTGGGTGAGAAGGTTAGATATACTCAAAACAGAAAGACATACCACATATACATATATATGTATACACACATAAAACTAATAACCTAGTTGGCTATGTATATATATACATTCAACCATGTATTAACCCAAGCATTAAATCGAGTGCATGATTATGAATTTACCTTATGTATTGAGGGAACTATATGATATTCATATAATAATATTTAATTTAGGATTGTTTCTTGGGTTATTTGATTAGTAATTATTTATTTATTTATGATTTGTAAAGCATGTTACACAGGATAAAAGTAGATCTTTGAAGAATACATGAAAAATATGTGTATATACAAAATGTATTTCTCTTTACTTTTATAAATGACAATACAAATTTCTTTTCACAAGATCAAGGAAATATATATAATATATATATATAATATATATATATAAAATATAATTATTAAGAAAAATAAATATAAAATCTTAAATTATTTTAACTCAATATTACTAATCTATATATTTCTATGTAAAAATTAAACATCAATGAATATATATTTTCTATATAAAATTAATTATAAAATGAATTTTGAATAATGTAATTATATAAACATAATTATATTATATCTAAATTCAAGTTTTTATGATCTATATCATGAATAATGGGATATCTTTATGTACAAATCACATTGGAAGTGTATTATGTACGCTTTTCAAACCATCTAGTGTGGTTCATCCTAGGACAAGATGGAGAATCAGAACTAAGCATCAAATTAAATAAAAGAGTGTCATGTAGAGAGAGTTAATTCCAATCTTTACGATTAGTTTTGAGCAAATAAATATTATTCATTGAACAAGAATATTTTTGAAAGAAAAATTTATAAATGAAATAAAAATAAATAAAACTAGAAGGCAAAGAAACACAAATCAATCAATAAATAGATAAATTCAAGTCAAACAAAGGCTTGGTCAAATTTCAAATTTAAACAATTAAGGAATCATAAAGGCACATAAAGTCTAAGGCTCAGCCAATTAATTAACATGAAAAACTATAATAATAAAATAATAAATAAAAAAATAAAAAAAATATTTAAATTAAATAAAATTATTATATATTATATATAATTTAAATAAATAAATAAATAATAATAAATGAATAAAAATGAAAGAAGTGGGCTAAATAATAAACAAAAGAAAAGGCTTGTACCCAACAAGTGCTAATTTGTCTCTATTCAAATTTCTTCGCCTCTTTTCAATCTCTATATCCTCCCTAAAATTACGGCAATGGTAATGATCTATCCTAGAAATGACACATCTTCATGTTTGATGTCAATTGCATGCTCATCAATCCATTGATTTATTGAGTAGCTAGTTTCACCAAAGTAGGGCGTCCTACAGGAACATGGAATTATATAAATACCTTTCATATTCTTAGGGTCTACAAAGTCTTTTACAAAACTTTGAATGGTGTTTAGGGGCCTAAAGTTCGAGGCAACCCTATGGTTTCTTAAGATCCTCACAATCTTATCCGTGGTTCCTTGGATAAAAGGAATGTGCACCCCTGAAATCCGGTCCTAGGGTTCTTTTTTAATCTTAGAACCATAGTCAATATTAAGAAAAGCCTTAAGACATTGGTGCAAATTATAACCATTATTTCTAAAAAAGTTAAGGAAATGGGTTTTCTCACCATCAAGGTGGATATTGTCACAAACTTTAAAGGCAAGAGTAGCTCAAGTGTTAAGAACACTCAACATTTGAGCAGGGGAATCATGAGATATTGCTCAATGTGGGGAATCATGGGACATTGCTCAATGTGAGTTTTTTTCATAAAGACCTCGTGTGAAAATGAACCATCATCCTTCTTTGAAATAATGACATCAATAAAAGACAGGGTCAAATTGGTTTCACATTTGATAGTAAACTTTATGAAACTAGATTGATTATTAAGATATTGAAGAAAGATCCAACCCTCAAATTAGTTTCACATTCCCTAATAAACTTTATGAAACTAGACTGATTATTAAGATATTGGAGAAAAATCCAACTTTTCTTGACCAAGAGTCATATAACACACAATTATCATTTACAAATCTCTTCCAAAACTTAGATTTGTGTATTTAAATCACTACATGAACCGATTAATTTTAAAAATCTTACTCATTAATAAATTTCTTTGATATTCATTTAGAAATCAAATATATTTTTAAAACGTTATTTTACATTGTAATATATTATATTGGTTTATGACTTTTACATTTATTAATTAAATTAATAATTAATAGTTTACTTTGTAATATATTATATTGATTAATGACTCTTACATTCATTACTTAATTTAATAATCAATAGTACAACAACGTGAAAACAAAGTTTAAATCTTGACTTCTGGTTGCTGGACTTTCATAATATTCTTCTTTCTCATTTCCATTACTGATTCCTTTGCTCTTCCTTCACGTTATAGATTTTCGAATTTTATATCCAAGCTATCAAATTCATTGCTGACAACTTTTCTTAGCTTGATATTCGGAAGAAGACTTGAATCAAAAGATTCTCAACCATTGTACCATTCTGGCAGTATAGGGGAAACCTTTCGGACATTGATATTTGGAAGAGAGTTGTCAACCATTCTGGCAGTAGGGAAACCTTTCTTCGATTGATATTCGGAAGAGATTTTATTAAAAACATACTCAACTTTAAACATCATGACAAAATATAAATTTAAAATTGGTAACTTTAATACAAACTCCTCTTCTTTCTGATTTCCAATACTAATTCCTTTGTGCTTCTTATACGCTCTAGATTTCAGAATTTCATATTCAAGCTATCAAATCCATTGCTGACAACTGCTCTTAGCGTCCATAACTTTTAGTTTGATATTCGGAAAAAGATTTGAATGAAGCGCTACCCATCCATTGTACCATTGCTTGATATTCGGAAGAAGATTTGAATGAAAAGATTCTCAGCCACTGTACCATTGGTTGATATTCCGAAGAAGATTTGAATGAAAAGATTCTCAGCCATTGTACCATTCTGGTAGTAGAGGAAACCTTAGCAAAACCTCAACATAATCTTAAAATAATATGTATACGTTAACAACTTTTATGTAATAGTGCCAACTCTGCCCCTTGCAGTTCTATTTAGGCATCTGCAGGTGTGCATGGCATAGCACAGCAGGGAATCGCGGCATTATTATGGTCGATGAGTTGTGAAATCTCTTTTGCTTTTAACTGTAACGAGAATCTTGTGTGGTCCGTAACCCAAAGGCAGCTTAGTTGTATATTAGATTCCTGAAGTTATTTACTACAATCATCAATGTAGACATATAGACTTAGCAAAGCTTTATATATAGTGCAATCGCTGCGACCAAATAGGTTGGGAAATCTAAGACAGGTTTCAAAAATCGTCTTCTGAGATAAATACAGACGTGTTTCCTCTTGCAGACATTCAGTCCATAACCCGAAGCACATTGAGGTAACGATGCTTTTTCTTTCTGGAAAAAAGGGCTGAGTAACTGTATTTGAATTTCAGATAATAAATCCATGAATTCCAGTTTAAGGGTATATGCTTCTTCTGTCTCAAAGAAATAAACGGTTATTCCAACTACTCTGTCTTCTGGGATAATTTTAAACTCATCAATCAAGGGTAGTTGGGCCTGAGATAGCAATAAAATGGGTGAGGGAAGCAGACACGTGGAATCAGTTGATTCAACTGATTGGCAATCGTCAAGTTTCCCAGAAGTGAGAGTAGACAAGCGAGGTGGTTCGGGTGAACTTTGGATCAGAATCATCGCTCACAAGCGTTCTACAAATGTTATCTCGGGGCTGTATCACGTACTGGAAAACGAGAGTAAGCTGGAAGTTCGAACTTATGATATGGCCTCCACCGAAGAGAGAGCTCTTCATAGAATCCTAGTAGAGGTAATACATATAACTGCAGATTTCTTCCTCCTCCAGTAATTCTCATATTGTGTTAATCATTCTCCCGCTTTGCTCACAGAGAATCAATTTAGGATAATTTAGGATGAGGTAGTAAATTAATTTAGGATCAGTGTTATCGGGAAAGTGGTTTTTTTTTCTATAGGTATAATAGGGTTATTTTGCAAGTAAATCAAATTATTTTTTTTAATTATTTTGGTTCGTTATTCGTAAGAGTTTTTCTGGATAGTTAGGCAAGTCAATTTAGATTCGAGTTTTTCTGGATAGTTAGATAAGTCAATTTAGATGCAGTGTTCTTTGGAGGTGTTGTTTGTTTGTTGTTTTTCTTTTCGAAATATAAATAGTGCATTTTTCTTTCCATTATATTATGATAATTAGGTTTTCTGGTTTGTGGCAGAATTGTATGGTTTGTTTTGCAATTTATATCCAATTTCCCAGATTGGGTAGGAAATGAGCTATGGACCAATCTGATCAACGCTTTATATAAGTAATTTCTCTCGGTTGCTCCAGGTCAAACTTAAGATTTTATGTGTAGAATATACTAGTTTACTACGATTGATGTACCAGTAATACGAATATGTGAAACTAATATCTTTTATTTTTTATCTTTTAATTATATATTTGATTTTGCTATTAACATATGATTAAGTTTTACCTGATCCAATGCAGAAATACGATAAATACAAGCATTAATTATTCAGGTAAGTCATTACAATAACTGCAAGTGTCGGAAAACACTATTTTATCCGATTATTCATTTGAACACCCTATCATAGTGTAGAATGTAAAAATAGCTAATTATTCTAGCATAGAAATTGGCTAAAATTAGGTTTTCAAGTTGAGTGAAGTTGTATTGTGAATAAAGTCGAATTTACCATATGGTTGCTTCAGCCACACAATAAATCTGGGCTAATCTAGAATTCACCGTGGTTTTTTCAGTGAATCGGCTCCGTGGTGTTTAATATGTTTTACTGTTTTTACAGGTTCCAAGGCCATCTGAGTTGGATATAGACGACCTGAAATCCAAGCTCTACAGTTGGGCTGACAATTCAGCGAAATAGAATCGGCCACGTTTTCCCTTCTCTTCTACAAATGAATAACTCTGAGCATTTAGGTTGCCAGCATGAATTTCCAAGTGTGTTATATAAATCTTAAAAGCCAGGTGCGAGTTGTTAAAAAAAGTTCGAGCGAATTATAGATATTAATTATCGGGAAAGTTTTTCATCTATGTAACGCTGATGCTTCTTAGGAGCCGGAATAAATAAACCCATGTATAACAAAGTCAGCTTCATAAGATACCTAACAAGTCTGTATATCTTATAGACTATAATACAGCAAATGCATTTTATACGATACAATGTGATATAGGCATTCTCTAAAATCACAGGTTTTCTGCTGCATGTACGTGAACATTGTTTTTCAAACTTTTTATTCCTTCAGAGTTTGTTTGAAGTACAGTTACTATTCTATACCGAGAATAGAGATGGTTGCTGATTGTAATGGTATGTAAGTTTAAATAAATGGTGTAAGGGGTTAAGTAATAAAATCAATAATTAATTTTATCTCAGTGTTTGAACATTGTTTTTCAAACGTTCCATTCCTTCAGAGTTTGCTTAAAGGACAGTTACTATGCTATACACTATGCTATACCAAGAATAGAGATGGTTGCTTATTGTAATGGTATGTAAGTTAAAAGAAATGGAGGGTAAGGGGTTAAGTAGTAAAATCAATAATTAATTTTAACAAAAATTATAAACCAAAGATATTTATATTAAATACAAGAATAAATATTATAAACTATATGAATAACTTTATACTCTAATTTGAACCCTTAGATTAATAAACCCAATGGATTGATATTATAAACCCAAGGGATTAATACTAAAGGGATTATAAAACCAAGGGAATAATAAATCCAATGGATTAATATTAAAAACCCAAGGTGTTATAAACCCAAGCGAATAATATTAAACATGAGGGATTAATATCATAAACCCTTTGTTTATAAACCCCAAGATCAATGATCATGGTTGATTTTCATATAGAGACAATATTTGTCACAATCTGATGTCGAACCACGATTGACAATTGACCTTGGTTGACCATGATTTATTTTCATAAGGGTACATTTTTTGTCCAAATGCGACATTGGACCATGGTGATTTTCTTATTGAGAAAATATTTGTCACAAAGTGATGTTGAACCATGGTTGACCATGATTATAAACCCAAGGGATTTATATTAAACCCAAGAATCAATATTTTAAACTCTATGAATAATATTATATCCTAGCAATATGAACTCATAGATTAACAAAACCCAAGGGGGTAATACTAGAAACCTAAGGGACTATAAACCCAAGTGAATATATTAAACCAAAGGGATTAATATTATAAACTCAAGGTATATAAACCATAAGATAAATATTATAAACCCTAAAATAAACATGGTTGACCATGATTTACCATGGTTATTTTTCATATTGAGACAATCTTTGTGAGAATGAGATGTTGGACCATGGTAAACCATGGTAGACCATGGTTGATTTTCATATTGAGACAATCTTTGTCACAATGTGACATTGGACCATGATTTCCCATCATTATAAATCCAAGGGATTTATATTAAACCCTAGGATTATTATTATAAACCCTATGAATGTTATTATACCCTAGGAATATGAAACCTTAAATTAAGAAACCCAAGGGATTGATATTATAAACCCAAGGGATTGATTCTAAAACCTCAAGGTATTATAAACCTGACGGAATAATATTAAACCCAAGGGATTAATATTATAAAACCAAGGTATATAAACACTAAGATAAGTATTATAAACCCTAAAATAAAAATGGTTGACCATGGTTGACTATGTTTCATTTTCATATTGAGACAATGTTTCTCGAAATGCGACATTAGACCATGACTTATTTTCATATTGAGAAAATCTTTGTCACAATCTAACACTAGATCATGGTTGACTATGGTTGACCATGTTTAGAAACCCTCACGATTTTTATTAAATCAAAGAATTTATATTATAAACCTTATTAATAATATTATACCATAGGAATATGAGCCCTTAGATTAATAAACCCAAAATATTGATATTATAAACCAAAGG
>APFE031411096.1:0-12173 GCA_000404065.3 Pinus taeda
AAAGTCAAAGAAATGTACCTTTATTGGATATGGTGTTAATGATTTTGGTTATCGCTTATATGATTATGAAAATCACAAAATCATTAGGAGTAGAGATGTAATATTTAATGAAAAGGTCTTTTATAAGAATTAGTTGCAGGAAAAGAAACAGGAAAAAGAAAACAAGGAATACACAGTTCTTGATGAAATCACTGAAAAAGTAAAGGTGCCTAAAAATAATAATAATCAACAACCACAATAGCAACAACCACCACAACAGCAACAGGCACCCCAAACACCTGAAAGCAGTGTTAGAAGATCTACCAGGATAAGTATACCCCCTGAACGATACTCTCCTTCATTATATTATTTATTGTTGACTGATTCCGGTGAACCCGAATGTTATGAAGAAGAAATGCAGGTTGAAAGCAAGAAGAAGTGGGAGGTAGACATGGAAGAAGAGATGGGCTCCTTAATGCATAACCAGACTTGGGATTAAGTCAGGTTGCTTGCAGGAAAAACTACATTGAAGAATAAATGGGTTTACAGGTTGAAGGAAGAAGATGGAGGAAAACAGAGGTACAAAGCTAGACTTGTGGGGAAGGGGTTTGCACAGAAGAAAGGTATTGATTTTGATGAAATATTTTCTCCTGTTGTTAAAATGACTTCAATCAGAACTATTTTGAGTCTTGTAGCAGCTGAAGATTTGCATCTTGAGCAGTTAGAAGTAAAGACAACCTTTCTCCATGGGGATTTGGAGGAAGAGATATATATGCAGCAGCCACAAGGATATGAAGTGAAAGGGAAGGAGAAGCTAGTGTGCAGGTTGAAGAAGAGCTTGTATGGCTTAAAACATGCTCCAAGGCAGTGGTATCTAAATTTGACAAGTTTATGTCTGAACAAGGTTATACTAGATGTCACTCTGATCATTGTGTTTATCTGAAAAAGAAAAATGATGTAAGCTATATTATATTGTTATTGTATGTAGATGACATGCTTGTTGCAGGGTCTAACATGTAGGAAATAAATGTGCTCAAAAGAAAATTGGCAAATTTGTTTGCAATGAAGGATTTGGGAGCTGCAAAACAAATCCTTGGTATGAGAATAACTAGAGACAGGAAAAATCGCAAATTAACATTGTCTCAGAATGAGTACATACAAAAGGTGTTGAAAAGATTTAACATGCACAATGCAAAACCAGTTAGTACACCTTTTGATAGCCATTTCAAACTTAGCAAGGAAATGTGCCCAAAGACCCAAGAAGGCATGGATTATATGTCTAAAGTTCCATTTGCATCAGCAGTTGGAAGCTTAATGTATGCAATGGTCTGCACAAGGCCTGATATTGCACATGTAGTGGGAGTTGTAAGAAGGTACATGAACAATCCAGGAAAAGAACATTTGATGGCGGTGAAGTGGATTCTTAAGTATTTGAGAGGTACCACAAATCAAGAATTATGCTTTGGTGGTTCAAACATTTCTCCACAAGGATATGTTGATGCGGATATGGTGGGTGATAGAGATAACAGGAGGAGCACAACAGGGTATGTGTTTACTGTAGGTGGAACAGCTGTCAGTTGGGTCTCAAAACTGCAAAGTGTTATTGCACTCTCAATAACAGAAGCAGAGTATGTTGCTGCTACAGAGGCTAGTAAAGAAATGATTTGGTTACAAAGGTTTCTGGATGAATTAGGTAAGAAGCAGGAGTTGGGCAAGTTATACACTGACAAACAAAGTATCATACATCTTGCAAAGAACTCTGCGTTTCATTCCAAGACTGATCATATACAACTCAAGTACCATTTCATACGGTCAGCATTGGAAGATGGACAGTTGAAGATGGAAAAGATACACACTAGCCAGAATCCTGCAGATATGTTAACAAAAGTTGTAACCAAGGAGAAACTAAGAATATGCTCAGTTTCAATTGGTCTTCAAGTATGATGAAGAAGATGAGAACCAACCAGGTCCAAAGTGGATTCATTTTCTAGCAAATGAAGCAGCAGTGGAGTTGCTATAATCAGTCTCCAAGTGGGAGATTGTTGGGTGTGGAGCCTGATTGTCTTATGTATTCAAAGGTCTCAACCGGATGTATACCCCAAGAAGATTGTACACCCCTCCACGCGGGGGGTGTGGGGGGGACTTGTCCACCCCCCCCCGCATGGGTTCCCGATCCCCCCTGGCTGGGGGGTCCGGGGGCCAGCGGTCCTCGGACGGGGGTTCAAGGGCAATGCCCCCGAAGCTAAGAATATATGTAAAATTGCCTTGTAAAATGTTATAATTTCATAGTCAATTTGGGCCATTCATTAGGCGGATGATCTCACGGTAGAAGTTATGTTTAATTTAGGGTGTTTTTCCCTAGAAGGAAACCCCTCGCTATATATGAGGGAATTGTATTACGTCTATGTAGATCTGTATTCTGAGTGAAGAAAAGGGAGGAGATTGAGAGCGAAGAGGGAGTTACAACGGATCTATTGTAGGTTGTATCTCTTCAGTTTGTTGGATAATATAATAAAGGAAGGGCTGGTTGTTTCTCCGTGGACGTAGCCCAAACTGGGTGAACCACGTACATCTGTGTCTCTCTTGTTTTATGAGTTTTTTGTGTTTATATTTCTGCAATATTTTATGTGTTCCATTGCTCTGTAATATATAATTTTCTAACGCAGTTATCACACAGATTTGTACTAAGCTAGAGCATTTTTGAAATAATAAAAGATTCTGGATTTGCCTTATATGGTTTATATCTCAATGAGTTGTTTTCATCTTAGTTTTTCATTATGTCTTCTTCATATAAATTAATTCTTTTATAGTCATCTGATTTAAAATTTAATTGAATATCAGTTTCATTTTGAATCCGTTGTGAAGTTGTAATTTAAATAAGAGATTAATTTGCAAAACTATATGTTACTGTAAATTCCTCTTTGAACTTAAATTGCACTAGATTTCTATAATAGTTTAATTATATTTTCTTGATCAATGAAACACTATTTTCTAGATTTCTACTTATGAATGATCAAATACTCAGTTTGAATATTAAATCAGTTGTACTTCTACACATTCTTTTGATCCATCCACCTAAAATCAAAATAACCATGTGTATGTAAAGAACATCCTTTTATTTTATTAAGAATCTTTCTAAGTTTAAAGCACTTGTTTATAAACAGTTCACTGGTCATCCAAATCATTAAAATCAACAAAACATTATAGATGCTTTGGCATAACAAATTGGCCGTAGGTTATCTCAAAGGACAACAGGTTGGAAGTAGACTCTAGAAGACCCAACCCCTATTCATGTCTATCATGATATTCTTGGGATTCAAAATATCAACAACATTTCTATAAAATTTGTCATGGGATCATGTTACCAACATATCAAATTATCTTTCATAAAAGAGCTCCCCAGATGTCTCCAGAGGCTAAAATCGGCATACTCTAAGTAGGAAATTGGTTTGGTGAAGACTCATTCACCTATATTAGAGTTTATGGGAGCTTGGCCAATCCTCATGTGGTACCTCTATTCAATCACAATAAACTTCTTACTAGAGAGATAGCATATCAGACTGTGAGAAATGGTACTTCCAAAGTTTTGAAGGAATCCAATAAAAAGATGTGGCCTATCTTTCCATCCTAGTTTGGTATATATGCCTTAGATAACTATAAGCATGCAGTGATTTAAATAAAGGTCATTCAAGATCTTGATTTTCCTACTATACCCAATAGACAATATGATCCTCACCAAGTGGTTAAAAAGATTACAGTTGCATCAAGTATCAGACAATTTGCCCATGAACCTAATAAGTTTGATGATTTGTTTGAGGGAGATTCTTCTTATTCAGTGGTTGCACACAAAGCAGAGCAACATCTAACTCCAGAGGAAATGAATTATTTGACTCAGTACAGGGTCTCTAGGTTGGAAAATCTTCCTATGGATTCATTACAGATTCCTCGGGAGATCATTGTTCATGATGATGTTGTGATATGGATTCTACAAAACCTATTGATACTTCTCAACCAAGAGAAACAATTTCCTCTTCTTCTTCTCAAGCAGAGGGTTTTTTGCCTAATGTTAGGTTAGAACAAATCTGGGAAGAATGTAATCAAACTCTTAAATCTAAGGCTGATGAATCTCAGATTGCCAAGACTCCTCCACAAATGAAGGTTAAGGACACTTTTAAGAACCCTTAATAGACTATGATAACAACAAAGGTTCTTGAGAAGCCTTTGGATGATAAAGATATAGAGATCATACTAGTGTTCCCTTCTTCTGAGATTGTTTTAAGAATTGAGGAGATTCCTCCACTGGACATATTTTACAACCCTCAACACAATGTTGTGGTAAAGAGGAAGAGACAGAAAAGAAAACTTGACTAGTCCGAGGCACTTGTTCTTGGTAATGCATCTTTTGAAATTATGGAAAGGATCTTTAGCAACCCCTACAAAGGAATTGGGTAGGCTTACCTAATTTACAGGTGTATATGATTCAACTAATATTAACAAAGCCACAGAGGCGCAACAATTTCTTAAGGAGAAGGAAGAAATAATTTCTTTGTTATAACAGAGCAATGAAACTGAAAATAAAAAGATCATTGAACATTGGCAAGGGCATGTCACAAAGCTTCAAAACAAGTTTGACTCTCTCATAGTTCAGTATGATGTTGGTAAACATGCCTGAGACTCACAAATTCAAGAGTTGTAGAGAAGGATTGAACATCTGAGTGTCAATCCAGAATTGGTTGAATTTAAGAAGGATGCTAAAGAATTGAATACTATTCTAGCCCAACAATAGATTATGTTTTGTAATAATATAATCATTATTCATGATCAGTGTCGGATAGCTAGCTCCTTGGTAGACCAACTATCTGATATTAAAAATTATTTTGAAGATATATACGAGAAAATTGTTGGTTTCTTAACATGGTAGGAAAGTGCAGAGGGAATATTAGCCAATCTTCCCAAAATTGGGGAATCCCATAAAGAGATTATCTTCAGAGAGTGGGAAATTCACCTTGAGCAGGTAGAAGCAGTAGTTTATCATGCGAGGGATATTTCAAATAATATTTTTGAAGCATTCAATGATAATTTGTTCCAAGCTAATCTCATCTCAAGTCTTCCCAAGGGAGCATTACCCAATATCAAACTGTTGACTAAGGTGTGGCAAGAATCCTCCAAGAAACAAGTCCAGATCATTGATCAACTAATCACAACCAACTTGGAGAGTCACTGGAATTTTTTAGTGAAACCACACAATTAGTGGCTGATGCTCCGATGCTTATCAAACACCACCATATAGATGCTACCAACATTGAGCGATGCGATCTTCAATAGCCAAATGTGGATAAAGCCCAAGTCTCCACCTGAATTGCATAATATTATTGATATATATGAGCTTCAACAACAAATGGGAGGACAATCTTCCTCCCAAGATTAGTTAATCTGTTGTAACTAATTCTAAATATGTTCCTTTTGGTTCCTTTTAGTTACTTTGTTTGTAACCACTTGAGGTTGCTATTGTATTTTCTATCTTTGTCTTTTATTATGAACTATAATCCCCTCTGTGAGATAAGAGAAGGGGTTCTGAAATTTTGAAAGAAAAATCTTAAGCTGCACTAATATACCTAAAGTTTTTCTTAATATAAAGTTGGACCATCGCCTTTCTATCATAAGAAGATCAATGATATATCAGGTAATATTATCCTTATGTTTTTCTCTTTCTTAGAGTAGAATGGAATTCTGATTTTGTTCACAATATTATTTTAACACCCTCCTCCCACATCTACCCAAGTAACTAGCCAACCGGGGTAAACATGTGACGAGAGGCTACTATGATGGGATTCAACCTCCTAGGTGACCTTAAGGAAGTGGAATCGACGAAAACACACCATACAGACCTTCCACATCAACAACAGGACTCCTAGGAACCATCCCAACCTCTAAGGTAACCAACCCTTGGGTACTAATAAATTTTTAAACCATTAAACCCCCAGACGCTCCCTTGATATGGGCATGCATGCATCTAAAAGGATCTGGATGCTCCCACAACATGGTATGCCAGTGTCTAGGGACTTTTGCACTCATTTTTGTGACTACATCCCCGAGATATGAGCCACTTTTTCAGGACCAAATCCCAGGTCACTGCCCATAACTAAATGACACCTTCATAACAGAAAGATAACAATGCAATGATGATATAAATGCAATTACTTGAACAAAGGATTGAATGGACCCCTACTAACCATGACAGGCATTTATTTAAATATATCAAAAATATGTAATCTACAGGAGTAAACAACAGATCTTAGTATAGGGGTCTCATACCTATCTGAGAATTTCTAAGAAGTATTGTTCCCTTATATCATTAGATGCATTTCATCTATTAGGTCATTGATACATTTTTCATTCATTTATAAATCAAAACATGAGGAGAGCCACACATTATCACTGTTATAATACATGCTTATAACCAGTGCAATAACAACAAAAATATCAAGGATACATCAGCCATAGAATCTACATATAAAAAAACACATTTATACATAAGATATAAAGGAAAGAACCAGTTATTAATGAATGCAAAATCCAACCCGGGATGGGACTACCACTTGTCACCCGACCATAGAATGGTTGAACCAATTCTTTCTTCATCCATTCACCCCCATGCTATATTCCAAGCATGAATGTAGAACTCAAACCAAAAGAACCAACCAGGGCATCCCAAGGCTAAACCACCTCACCCTCATCAATAGAAACTGGGCTTTATTGTAATCCATCTCGGATCACTAGGCCAACATAATAAACAAGTAATGGCAGGCTTTACCATGATCTCCACTAGATCACTAGGCCAAAATAAGTATGGATGTCACCGGATTTCTCCACCTACATTGTGAGGAATTTTCACATCTCCTAATCTCACGGGCTTTACCGCAATCCACATCAAATCACTAGGCCCTAAACCGAGACCCACTCTCCATGCTTTACCGCATATCCCATCCCGAGATTACTAGGCCTGATGGAGAGCACCCACCTCTAGGCCTTACCATATATCCCTTCATTCAGTGGTCGATGATTCCTAGGCCCACCAAGGCAACACAAAATCAGGCTTTACCACAACCCACTGTCCGGTTCAGGGGTTACTAGGCCATGTCTTCTATTATTCAGAGATCCACCTCACTTAGCTTCGAATCCATCCGACAATCAAGCTCAACCAAAACATGAGAACCCCATCATATTATGGTTATTCAGAAATGACAAGGCTAGGTTTAAAACACTATCACACCTGGAAAAACCCATTCCATAACAGAAAAAGAACCACATGAAATACCATGTGTGCCAAATCTATAAAGGAAAACACACATGTAAATTGATACTTGCAAAGAATCCTACTATAGTTGCTTGGTCCTGCTCTTCCTTCCTCTTGCCTTCTTTTCCTTTCTTGATCCAATGCCAAAGTGCTCCAAGAAAACTTTAACTTTCCAAGAGTGAGTGAGAAAGATAGAGAGAGAGAAAAATGAGAGAGCTCCAAAAATGAACTGACAAAAGGTACCGACTGATCCTCATAAGGATTTTTATCAATTAGGCCTCTATTTTCTTTATTTTCCATTATTTTCCTTCATTCTCCTCCTCACATGCAACCTGTGACCTTTCACCTTCCTTTTCTCCTAATTTCCATTATTTTCATAAATAATTGTGCCAAAAATGCCAGTTTGCCTTTCTGAAACCTTAGACATTTCCTTTGCCAATTTCCTTAGCCATAATAAACCAATGAACACCCACACTAGGATGCTTTTCCCAACAATTAGCTTGGAATAAGTGTCCCATCAACAATAGTTATTATTTTTTCCTTTATTAACTTTTATTGCATGGAATTTTCACCACAGTTGTTACATATGTGCTAAAGTAATTGTTCATTATCAGTATTGATGTGTTTGATTGGGATTATAAATTATATATGAACAATGAGATCTCAGTATATATGGAAATTCAATGAACTAATTTAATTAACTATTTAATTAAATTAGTTATCCTTCTCTACATTAAATTCATAGTTTCAAGATGATCTACATTGTTGCGACAATTATGAAATTTGTATAATCACATATACCAGCAACATACCCGGGATAGATAATAGTATAATAATCTTTATTTCAGTTTATATTTATAGTAGAGCATTATATTTGTATTCAATCCATTCCATATAATTCTATATAAAGGGAAATTGGTCCCATAACTCCAGTCATAGCCATCATCCCAAATGGAAAAGGATTTGTTCTAAGGTCCCAAATCGGTGGTTTCGCCCAATGTTCATGCAATCATTCAAGACCATCAACACCTAGATAAAATAAAGGGTATATCTCCCCAGTTGAGAGAGAGGGCATATTATGACAGTGAATACCTTGAAGTACTATACATAAATTTTCATGTTTTATAAAGTTGCAAAAGACTCGAGAATATTTGAGGTTGTAGTTGGTGCTTCTGAAGAAGTAAAAGAAGAATAAAACTTGCGAAAAGTTGTAGTTGGATAACTTGATGATGATATAAGAAGCATCTGAATGAATGAGGACCCCAAAGATTTGTATGTATATTTGAAATTTTATTGCTAATTTGGGTTTGTGTTTGTACTGGTAAATCTCTCCATAACAAGAATGAACACTTGGGAAGCATGCTTGGAAAAATGGATATATCTGATTTAGTTTATTAGGGAGAGATAAAGCATATAATGACAAGATGCTCTGGAGAACATCTGGTTGGCCTATGTGTTTGATGTATTGATCCTAAAATTGGAGGGTGGCATTAGTCATGGAGCTCCGACCTTGGTTATAGACCTAGATCCCTAGATTGGTGGTAGAGCTTAAAATCCTGACGATACCTAGAGTTGGCTAAAAGCTTGGGTTCCCTCAATCCCACCCAAATAGAATACCTTGGTCAAGTATTTGGTCTGCAAGACTCAGTGTGATAAAACTCTTCGTAGTTCATTTTTAGATCTTCCACATACCTCTCTATATTTGCAAATATGAATACCTCCCAAATTAAGAGGGAGTGTTGGAGAATGTAACTAGTGTTAGACTTCATAATTGTATTTAAGTCATGATGTAATGTATTTGTCAAAAGAAAGATTTTTTTATTAGTATTAATCAAATTGACATATTAAACCATGGGTTTCATGCTTGAGTCAATTGGTTTTAGGTCAAAGCCTCCATTGAAGGCTTACAGGGTTTGTGTCAAGTATTCTTCTCCATGTCATAATGTAAAAGACCCTTCTTAGCATTTATTTGTCAAGAAAGAAATTTATTTTAATGTAAAATAGGTAAATTAGGCCTCCTCCACCAAGTTGGCCTCAATAAGGGAATTCAACCTCTCAAACTCACTATATATTGGATAAACTCAACTCATTTGGACACACACTCTCAACAAGTTCAAATTGCACTTGTTGGAAGCAAAACAAGTACAAAATTTAAAAAGGAAGAAGGAAAGGGCTAGAAAAGGAGAAGAAGGTCATTAGTTAGCTAAGGAAGTCAAAATTTTCTCTATCTTGTCTCACATGTGTGAAGGAATTGAACTTGTGGGAGGGTAGAAATACCAATCTTGAAGCTAGGCCAAAATTCTCATGCAGTAGGGTCAAAAAAATTTCTTTGATGCACTATTGAAGAAATGTTGATGCAATATTGTTGCAACTGATCTTTGAAGGTCGGAAGAACAGTTTGAGAGCTGATTTCATGGAGGAGGAAGGTATTTGGGTCTAGCGTCTTAGTCTGTCTCAATTTGAATTTACTAAAGGAAGAGTTATGATTTGGTTTTCCCCTATAAAGGGATTGTAGCCCTGGCTAAGTTCTTACTTTTAGTGTCCCTGATCTTCATGTTTTCACTTTGATGATTGATTGATGAGAAGAAGATAAAGAAACAACATAAAGAAATTAATAATAACATAATAATATCACAAGTAATTATCAACATAAGAAAATCCTTTGTCTTTCCAATTTTCTAACAAATCTTTCAATGTAGCCAAAAAACATTTATATTTTTAGCATCAGTAATTAATCATAAGATCTACAAAGTACTTAAAATTTAAAAAGAAAGGTTTATGAGTCTTTTGTTCTTATACAAAGGAAGTTGGGAAGTACATACTAACATTCGTATTAATATATTGAATAGGAAATCCATAAGGATCTCCTTCATTGTCTCCACCCTCACCTCTTGCTCTTCCTCTACCACCTCCTAGAGGTATTCTTCCTCCTCTACCACCTCGAATTAGTGGTCTTTCACCTCCACCTCATCCTATTAATGTTTCAAGTCCATTGAGAGGAGGGAATACTTCTCCTTCACCTTCTTCCATTGACTCCTCATAACTAAGGTAATAAGGTTCTTTAATTGGATTTTCTTCTTTTGGTTCCTCTAATAATGGTCCTCCAAAGAAACTTCCTACTTCTTCTTCTTCTTCAATAGGTACTTCAAGTTCTCGTCCAACAAGTTTCTCTCTTGTTGAGTAAAGAAAAATAATGGATTTAGCTAAGGATCTTGTTTCATCTGCAACCACTTCTGTTGAATAGGTTGGTTCTTCTTCTGTCCCAATTTCATAACTTTGAACCTCAGGAAACGTCCTTCTACCCGCAAAAGCAGGATTTTGTGATGTGGATGGTGACGTGGATCTTACTGCACCATGTGATCTAGTGAGGGTGGTAGGTGATTGTGGAATTGAAGTTTGTCCTCTAAGAAATCTACCTCTAGAGTATATTTCCCTATACATGCATGCTAAAATAATATAAAATAAATGTATGGAGCTAAATGTGATGCAATTCAACAACTTATGGTCAGGAGGACCTCACAATGTGATACATAGGTTCTTACCTCTTGTCATACCCTTCCTCCTAGCCAAAGTCGCGTAAATTGAAAGACGTTATAAATTGAAGGCTAAATCCTATGTATAATTCCCCAACAACAACACCAAAAATGTCAAGTAATTTAATTATGCCTTAAATAATGTTCCATCAAATCATCAATCTAGGTAAGTAAACTGGTGAAATACACAACACAGTGCTAGGAGTTTAGCTTTCAATCATGGTACTGAAAGGAAAGTTTTATTCTATGAATGACAAAAACTGATAGATTAATTTATGAAAGTAGATAAACCCTATTCTATGAAAGCTTATGAAATAACATGAAATGAAATATTAATCTATGAAAATCAACATAATTTTTTTCCCATGAAATAATAGAATATAATTCTAGGAAGGCATTTGAAATTTATACTAAGAAAATCACATACAATTTAATCTATGAAAGCATGAAATTCTACTTCTAGAAAAGCATATAAATTTGAACTTTGAAAGCAAGAAACTTACTCTAAACAAGTATTGAAAGCTTAGTCTATGAAAACATATGATCTATGAAAGCATTGAGAACCTATTTTTTGAAAGCAAGAAAATCTAAATTATGAAGGTAGAGAAATACTTCTACGAAATTGTTGACATTCAAACTATGAAAGTAAATACATTTACTCCTAGGAAAGCATGAAAATTCTATAAAAGCATTGAAATTTTACCTACTAAAAACAAGGAATTATATCCTATGAAAAAAATCCAAAACTGAGGTTCAAAAGCAGAGATCAAAATGTAATCTAAGAATATGAATTAATCTAAGAAAGGTAATGAAAAAAATATTTTATGAAACTTAAGATCTTATCTACAGGAAGTGTATGAACTATGTCTAAAAATGCCTCATGAATCCTATTACAGAAAATGTGACTCGAAAGAATGCAACTGCAAATGTGAGACATATTTTCAAATGAACAAATTGAAATGTAGGTTAAAATAATTTCTAATTTTATTTTTCTTTATGTTTTCAAGTGTTTTATTTAAACCTGGAAAAGAAGAAAAGCAATGATTAAAATTGTGAGACTCATTGTAAAATAACAGAGCATCTAAATATATCAAAATAGAGTAAAGCAAAGCAAGAATGAAAAGGTTATGCTACAAGAGTCTCATATGCCACAAGGGGGGCCTCCTAGTGATCGCATGAGATTAAGAAAACATAAAGGACTTTACTACGACTGTCACAAATTACTCATTAATACTCAATGGCAGCAAAAGGGCAATATCTAATATTAAATTGAAAATAACTATGCGTACAAAAAATTTCAAAATTCTATAACATCTCTATATATCTCTCACTTTTCAATGAGTCAATTTATGATTTATTTCAAA
>APFE031411096.1:20455-34011 GCA_000404065.3 Pinus taeda
GATAGGCAACCATCGCCCTAGCTGGTTATTTTCTATTTCCGGTTGTAAGCATATTTCAGTATTTTCCATTAATGAAATGAAGTATTATTTCCGCTGCATATTTGTGTATATGGTTATCTCTATATTTTATTGCATTCCTGTTTAAATCTGGATCAACATCCAAAATACAGATCTCTAGGTGCCACTATTTTGAACTAGGTTACTTGATTCAAAGAGTAATCAATGGTGTAAATCTATGTGAATTCAATAATAGATTTGTGCATATCTAGGTCCAACTTGACACAATTCCAAAGAGCTTAGTTTCAGGGAGATTATTGGTTGTTTGCTAACGACCCAAAGAAATTGAGACCCAAGTCATTATTTTAGGAGTAGGAGGCAAGCAAGCAATGGTCAGGTTAATTTTTTTTGGCTTGTTTTTTAGAGCACCTTTATTTACCATCACAGACCTCCACTAGAATGGATGCATAAATTATGAATATTTATACAAATTTAAATATTTTGATATGTTGAAGAGTACTTATTAATCAATGTTCAAACCTTTGAATTCAACTTACCATATACCATTTTCACCTACTTGATCCAAATATCAATTGGATGTACACATTTGGTTGAAACAAAAATAGTATTGTGTTTATATGCAATCACAATTTGTAAACTTCTGTGGATATTCCACTAGATATTCTGCCACAATAGATCTCATAAAATTATACTTAAAAGTCTAAAATATACACTATGAGGGTGTATTTCTCTTTATATTTATGGATCTATAGATTATTGATTATTGCATATAAATGAAAATTCGAATTTATGCAAAAAATAGATAACAACGAAATCAAAACTCACAAATCATTATTCACAAAAGATATATCCTAGGAAACCCTTTGAGACAAAACCCGACTAGAAAGTGAGGTTGCTCTGCCCTCTTTCTCTGAATAGAAAATGGTTGTGACTAAAAGAAGTAAGGCTAGTGACCTATGGGCTAGTATAGTCCACAAATCTTTTTTTTGTTCTCTCTCCCTATCCCTCTTTTCTACTTTAATTTTCTATTGAACAAATGCACTTGAAAGGAATGGAACCCCTTTTCCTCCTAGTGGCTTGGTTATAACACAACCCAATAACCTACTTGAGGTTAGGTTTGACTCATTCCTCTCTTAACTAGAGTTACAAAATGGAATCTTCTAGAGTCTTCTTCATCCTGATCATATGACTATCAACTTTTACATGAATAATGAGGGTTGAAGTTGGATCCTTTCAAATTATGGTGGCTAAAATAGGAAGGTGAAGTCTTGAGTGGCATAACCTTTGCATGCGGACTTCTACTGAGGCAAATATTGTGCCATTGGAAATGTATTTCTATGTAGAATAGAAAAAAAAAGGTGCAACACTAGATCATAAAAGTTTTACCACCCCTCCCCCCTCCCACAACACCTCCAAAAACAAATGATGTTTAATCCCTGAAAATGATCCTGGAAGGTTTCAGACCCAAGTTTGCCAAATTGGGTTCCGTTGGTAAAAATGGTCCTATGAGTTGATTCCTCCACTTTTTACACGTTGAAAACATATATATGGATGACAGAAAATATAATTATCCAATCTAAATGACACCTCCACATTTTGGGAGGCTTTTGGTCCTTAAAAGATTTTATTGAATGAGGTGAGGAAATTGTTTCTCCACCTTCTCTTGGGTCTATTGTTTAACTTGGCCTCAAAGTTGTCCTCTAAACCCAATATTCCAAAGGTCATGTTACCCATGTCTCATAGTTTTGGACTTCTTTTGCAAAATTGTATCCTTTGTTAACTTTTCTTGAGCACCTGGTGCCAAATACTCTATAAAAAGTAGGACTTGTTTCTCTTCTTGATCTAACATGGAAGGTTCATTGAGTTTCAGATTCTTTAAGTTTACATCTGAGTAAATATAGATGTGTCAGGGTAGACTAATTCTATATATGTTATCTCCCACCTTTTCCAGTATCTCAAATGAACCATATCACAAAGCCTTGATTTTCTTACTAGGACCTTCCATCCTTTCCTTGTTCAACTGTAATTGTACTTTGTCTCCCACATTGAACGACTTCTTAGTTTTGTGCTTATCATTCCTAGCCCTATATTTCCCCTGTGACTTCTACAATATCTCTTATACTTGTATATGGATTTTCCTAATATATTCTACAAATTTTTTCAGCTCTTAAGGCACCCCCTATAAGATCCTCCCTTACTCCTTGTTTCTCATATACAATATCCAAATATGAAGGTAGAAAATATGCAAAACAAGTTTGAAATGGGGACTTACTAGTAGAAGTGTGGACTACTCTGTTATAAGAGTGTTGTATATATACCATAATTTCATCCCAAGTCTCTATATACTTTCGATTATAACCCCTCAAATGTTGCACCAAAGTCTTGTTGACTACTTATGTCTACCCATCTATCTGTAAATGGAACGTTGTATACCTAGATAGCTTTTTGTTTTTCATATTCCACAATGTAGTCCAAAATGCACTGAGAAATTTTGTGTCCATGTCTTAAGAGATGCTCCTCAATATCCCAAAGTGCACCTAGACCTATCCTAGGAACAAGTTTGTTGCTTCTTGCTTGTTGATGGTATTTTTACAGGGCGTCATAACACACATCTTGTTGAACCTATCAACTACCATGAATAAGTAGTCATGTCCCTTCCTGGTTGTCGGTAAAACTCCCACAAAATCCCTGTAAATGCTTTCTTAGGTAAGGGATGGTATAGACCCTATGTCTTGTTAAAACGTTTGTGGTACAATAAAGTATGCATCCTCTTATGAACCTATCTACATGTTCTTGAATCTTCAGACAATACACATATCTCTACACATTGGCCATTATACTCCCTACACCAATGTGCCTTGCAAACTTTGTGGTTTGAGCCCCTCTAATCAGGTGCAATCGCTCACCTTTAGTAAAACATAACTTATCTAGCCTGTAGAGTAACTTGTATTGGAGATGGAAATCAATTGTGTTGTCACTATTGTGCACGTGAATTTTTCTCTACAACTACTAAAACACATCCTTAAAGTCATCATCCTATAAATATGCCTCTATGTATGGATCATGGGTGAATATCTCCATGTGCATCAGAGTTCCCAAAATTGTGATTTTTTATGTGGCTGGCCTTGAAAGCATGTGGGCCAACTTGTTTGAGATACCTTTCTTATACTTGATAACTAAATGAAATTGTTGTAGAAACCCCATCCACTTATAATGGGTGGTTTGTTGTAGCTTACTTTGGGATTGGAGGTATTGTAACAGATGGTGATATGTGTGGATTAGTATCTCCTTTCCCATTAGATAGAGCTTCTACTTCTTAAAATTTGCACCAAGGCATAGAGCTCCTTTAGTGTTAGAGCCTAAATTTTCCTTAGGCTGAAGGAAGGAAAAATTTAGGATAACCACAAACCACGCTCAGTCTGGTAGCTAGCCCTACCAGAACAGGAGAGGGCTCTCTCCGGGTCACACTCAGTAAAAATAAACAATAGGGTCTGAGATGACTCAAAATGAATATTGATTTTAGGCTAGTAAATAAATATGAAAGAGTTAATTTAATGAATGATTGAATTTTCAGGGCTGTATGGGACAAAGGACAGCATGAGCTGGGAAATTAAATCAAAGATGTAAAGTATTTTGTGAGGCAAGCTAGGCAGGAGGTTTAGCAATCAAATTGAAGTAATATGGAGTGGAGAGACTGTTGAGAGGTTGAAAAGGGCATAACCAAAGAATCATTTTCAAACATAAGAAGACACAGAGAAGATGAATCCTTTTCCAAGGCAGAGAAATAAACTGGATTCTACCTTTCTTACTTAAAAACATTCAATTGGAAATGATTATGAACAAATTGTAAAACATAACAAGATACATATGAAATGGAAAGAAGAAACATATGCTAAACTCATACCACATGAATCTCATGAATCAGCGATGCATCATTTTATTAATTTCCTGGCCAAACTATACAATGAAGTGCTAAGTTTCTTCCACACCTTTCCCAGAACTGAGACCTCTTACAAATGATTTTCAATGCAATAAATAAACTCAACTATGAGAAAACAAATCGACCAAGAATAGGGGGTTGTTTAATCATTATTAACAAAAAATGAAAAGCCAACCATCTGTAAAAGGAGCAACGTTACATTTTCTACTCGAATATGTTGATGACCAATGAAGAGGTGAAATATGTAGGTGAAAATCCCTTTGAATCGCAACTGAAGACAAAAATGGGCCGCGTAGCTTATTTCTCTACTACGGTTGATGTCTTCTTTTTAAAATTTAGGCATTTCGGTCTTTGATTGTTCGCTTTCCCTTTTTCCATTTGAATAAAAACTGTCTTTTAATAAAAATGGCTTTTAAATAATATTTCACCTTTAATGAAGGGAAAAAAATGTATTGTCAATGAACGGGTCCAATTGCAATTTTTTTAATCTCACCAAAAGCTCCTTCTATACCAGTGAACACATATCCATTTTCTTAAAAAGATCCGAAATACTTTCCTTATCCTGTATGTACAAGGTTGGAAAATTAACCAAGGAAAAGTCTTCATTCACCTCACACAATGCATTGGTGAGTTTTCAGTACGAGGATCCTGATCTAGATATTGTTGAAAATATGACAAATCTTGCATGAGCTCCCCATAACTCCCAATAAGATCCATCTCAGACAATACGTTAATGTGTAACAGCTTTAGATGCATCATGGTTGTCAAAGATAGCAACAAAACATTAGTATATTTCCCAGGTTTACTACAAAGATGAGACTCAAATAAGTGGACTGCTACGAGTCTATAGTCCATCCTCTTCTCTAAACAACATGCAACACCAACTTAAAATCAATGAAAAGATCTCACAAACTACTTGGAGCAAAACTAATTGAGTCGTTTTGCACATTTGATGAAGAAATGGTGAGAATGGGCTTTGGAGGCACTGTGTGCCATGCAAAAACCCAGTGCGTTGCGCCTCCTGGATGCGCCACGACAGTGTATTTTTACACTGTGAAAATTGGCCTAATGCGTCATGCGGTCTATGTGCGCCGCGCCTTCCTTCAATGCGTCGCGCAGCTGGTTTCAAAACACAATTCAGCCTTAAACAATGCCTTCGCTCCTCCACGTTTTGAATTTGGCTCTTTGATGTATTTAGTATGCAAATGAACTCTTGGAACACAAAAATGATATATATGCCAAGGATTTAACTCTTGATTTCAACAACTAATTTGTCATGTTGCAAACTTTGACACTTTACTTTGAAACTATGTTTTGCTTCTTTGTTTCTCTTGGACTGAATAGTTTTATTTTTGATTGTCTTGCAGGGCTGAATGGCCTAGAACTTTGCAAAGGATGACTAGGGCTGCTCCTGGAACATTTCATGTTTGAAAACTTTAAAAATTACATATTCATTACAAGAAACAAATTTGATGATTTCTTCTTCAAAACAGAGTTTTGAAGAAGAATCATTCTCAAGCATTATTGATGATGAAACTTCTGAAATGAAAACTTATTGGAGACATCCTCATGGCCTACTAGCATTATATGACATTTTGAAGACCAGACCCTAGACCTAATGACTAAAATGACTCTTGTTTGACCATGAGACCATCCATGACTGTAAAGGACTGAAATCAATTTTGATGAATTTTGACCAAACCAGCAGGTACAAATATGAGGAGTAATGAGTGACAAGGCCCTTCCATCAGATTATGGCATGCCCTTAGTGGAATGCAACTGAGTGAATCGAGCGAGACACCTAAAAATGAAATGCAAAAAGAGAAATGATCTCTGACGGAGGGATGTAAATACCGACTCTAACAGGTAGGGTAGCTAAGAATTTCCCCAAGAAATACTTTAGAATGCTAGCATATAGTACTTCCTCCCTGCATCGAGCCTGCTCCCATAATGTACCCACTTGCATTTCTCTCAACTTCGAAGGGCTGCTGAAATTTTGATAATGCCATAATTGGTGCCTGATTGATCTTCTTCTTTAACTCCTCAAAGGCCTTACACAAAACATTTCACCACTAAAAACTCCTGCTACTTGTTGTTATGGCATGGAGTGGTGTTGCCACTACTAAAAACGAGGCTATGGATTTACTCAAGTATTGTATAACCACATTAAACCTCCTATCCTCAGAAATATTAGTAGGCACTGATCACTTCATGATGGCCTCCATCTTGGCAGGATCTATCTATAGCTCTCCTCCACCTATCACATACCCTAAATACACTGAAGATTGTTCTGCTAACTCACACTTCTTGAGATTAGATACCAAGTGGTGCTTATTTAATGCATTCTCCAACACCTGCATCAAATGTGAGATGTGCTCCTCCTAGATAACACTATATACCAATATATCATCCAAGTAGATAATAACAAATGAATCTATAAAAGGGTGCAGTATAACATTCATTAAGCTCATAAACGTAGATGGCGTTGGAAGAATTTGTCATTGATGTCAAAGGGTGAATGGGCCCGTACTTATTTTGGTAAATTATGTGCATAGGTTAATAATTTTGAATAGAAGGACTCTCTAGATTGATAACCCTCATCATATTGTTTCATTTGATAGGTGGCACATTTCATGGGTCCTCTGAGTTGGAGAGATATGAATTTTTTGAAGACTAATGCCCTAAAGATGGGTTTAGAACTAGCATATTTGCCCCAAAAGGATTATGACCCTATCCTTCATTCCTACCCTAAAAGAAGGTAAAAATACAAATTTTCATAAAACCATTTGTCCAAGGCCGCCTGAAAAATAACTTAAGGAAAGACAAAAAAAAAAAGTGGCCGAAGCCTCCTGCTCGAAGTCAACCCCTAATTAGACATTATTCCTCAAAAGATAAGTATTAATTTGTTCAAATCAGCTCTATTATATCCATGGCTCTTAAAAGAGTTATGTCGGCCCCATTATAGGCATGTCCAGCTCTATAAATACAGCAGCCGTGGGCAGATCTAAGCAATAAAATTTTGGTGATTGATCTGAAATTTAAGAAGAAGCCTCAAACAATTTTAAGAGGAATTGTGCTTAGAGGAAAAATATGGATAAAGGAAAATCAAATATTGGTTTGATTATCTTGGGATTTGGTTTATGATTTTTTTTCTTGGGTTATGTTCTTTGATGATCTTCTGATCAATTTTTAGAGTCTGACTTATGGAGACCTATAGTAGACCCGACCTATTTTTAAAGTAGACCTTGAGATATATTAACAGACCTCAACCATTATATGTGATATCGTACTATGGTAGACTTGGCCCTGTGACAGAGCTCAAACTATGGCAAAAACTCTACCCTGTGATAGATTTCAAATTGTAACAAATATCAGAAGAAGACAAATCTCAACCCCTCCCTTTTGTGAGTAGGTTCAAACCTATGGTGTCCTTTTTAGCTAAATGAGACCAAGTTTGAAGCAAAATGTGGAGACCTTAAAGCACGAAGCAAGACTTCAAGCATTCTTTGAAGCATTTTGAGTAGTCCCTTGTAAGAACATTGTTGAATATCCCAAAATTATTTCTGCATCTGACCTCAAATCAAACTTCCCTAAATTTTCATCATTGTGTTTGATGTAACACTTACTTTTGAACACTTTAAAATGTTTGACAGGTGTTGGCTTACCATGCCACAATTCATATGGTGTCTTATCACAATTTGGTCTAAGGTTTGCCTTATTAAAAATGTGAATTGCTTCTAACCAATAGGTTTGAGGAATGTGTCTCTCTTGCATCATGGCTCTAGCCATTTGTGGTGCAGACATGTTTTATCTCTCTGTAACTCCACTTTTTTGAGGAGTTTTTGCAATAATACACTACCTTTTTATACCAAGTTCATCACAAAAGTATGAAAATTCATCAAATGTAAATTCACCTCCTATATCTTATATTATACTCTTTATCTTGCACCTTGTTTGATTTTCTGCCAACGTGATCTAGATTTATGTTGGAACAAAATGAAATAAAAAATTAAATAGAAACATAAAGCTACAGTTAAAATTAAACTTCAATTGATTAATAGAAAATACTAAAAATTGTTTACATGAAAATGGAAACAAACTATCTTGGGCGATGGTGGCTTATCTCTAAGAAGAGATGTGACAAATACATGTTGTATTAACTGTGTTACAATGAAGGAAATTGAAAGAAGCAATGGTGGGGGTCCAAGTGGAATAGGTGAGTGGCCACCAATATCCACTTGGATCAATCCTCTTCCCTTAGGAAGCCATGGTCCCCATTGCATTGAGTGCCTCCATGAGATGGGGAAACTTCTATTGGACTTGGTCTCTGGTGAGCCGCTTACCTTACTATAGGAGTTGGTCATCTTTGACAACTTGGTACAACTGGATCTTCTGTTGGCTAGTGGTCTTGATTTGTGCATCAATGATCTAATCAGTTGTGGCATGTTCCATGCAGTATGGGTTGAGCTCTATTGGTGTTAGTTGTTCGACCATGTCTGAGGTGTCCAACAATGGTGGAAAGTATGGCCAAAGTGTTAGAAAATTATATATTATAGAGCAATGGAACAAATAAAATATTGCATAAATATAAACATAGAAAACACATAAAACCAGAGAGACATAGATATATGTGGTTCACCCAGTTTGGGCTACGTCTAGTCTGAATAGCCAGTCCTTCCTTTCTATTATCCAGCAAAATGAAGAGACACAACCTACAACAGATCCACTGTAATATCCTCTATTTTCTCTCACAGTCTACCTCTCTATTTCTCGCTCAGAGAATACACATCTATTACACTGCCTCAATACAATGCCCTCATACAAAGAGAGGGGTTGCCTTCTAGGGCAAAAAACCCTAAACTAAACATAAGTTCTACCATCATATCATCCACCTAATGAACAACCCAGATTGAATAGAAATTACTATACTTTTACAAGGCAATTTTACATCTGTTTTTAGCTTTGGGGGCGCTGCCCCCGAAACCCCCACTAGGGGACCGCTGGCCCCTAGACCCCCCAGCCGGGGGGGATCGGCCCCCCCAGACCCCCCCACATGAAGGGGTGTACAAACTTCCTGGGGTATACATCTGGCTGAAACAAAGACCTCTAAATAATCATGTTCGACACCCAACACAAAGGTAGTACACATTGAATATTGGGTGCATGTCAAGGAATGGGGGAATGTTGTTGGGCTTGAAAGAATTGTCTTATCCTTGGTGATGGTGTACGGATCATATCAGAGATGTCGAAGCTTTAGATGGGTTCCAACAAGGCGTTCTTTATGCAAAATGCAACCAAACTTTATTTCCCACCTGAAACTTATGTGGCACCTGATGTTGATCATGTCACTACTTGTACTTGGCAATGGACTTATCCAAGATGTCTTGAACCTATTGGCGAATGTATGAGATGCATTCAATGAACCTGGTTTCTTTATCAGCATCAGACTATACAATTTCATATTCTTCCTATGTAGTCATATGAGGCATCGCAACATCAATTAGACACAATAGTTGAAATCCCAGACCCACTTGAAAGGGACTAAAACTAGTCGAGCTATGGAGAGATTTTTTATAATTGTGTTGCACATAGGGAAGGCTCTCATCCCAAGTGTTAGGACCCAGAATTGACCAATTTTTACCTTATATTTCCATCATAATATTATCCTTTTTAGTCATGAGTTATAAGCTTTGATCACACAATGACTTGATCACCCCAAGGTATGGAGTAACTTCCCGCATATCTATATGTTTAATTGTTCACTGTATATTCGTAAGTACCTTTGTATTTATCTTGGGAAAGATGACTAAATTGCTAAGTAATTGTCTTAAGCCCGCAGGAATTATAACCTATAGTTGCTGTAACACCAGAAACAGCAACTACGCAGTTGCTGCAACACCAGAAGCAGCAACTACGCAGTTGATATAATCAGCAACAGAAATCACCTAAAGCAGGTATTTTGCATCAGCTAGGAATAACAACGGCAACTATCTGACGAACGCTGATGTGGCTGAATCAAGCAATTGTCCAAAGAAAGTAGAACATAGTTACCAGGACTTAGAACCAGAATAGCACGGGGAATCGGCAAAAGGAATGTACGTATCCCAAGGAAGACAGTCGAAGAATAGTTACCAGTTGTGTAACTGCTAGAACCTAAACAAAGAATATATCATCATATTGTTGCAACAGCATCTCTGTAATTCTTATTTTTGATTAAACGGATCATCCAATTGAACCGTAACAATCTATTGTAATAGATGTCTCCTCTATAAAGAGGAGACATCTACATTAGTCAGAGAGGAGTTTGTAAGAGCATTTTGTAAGAATATCAGCAATTCTGAACTTTACTGTACTCGAATTTTCGACAGATGAATAGAAGAACGTTCTGAGTATTTAAGCTATTCTTCGCGTTCTAGGGAATCTTGTGAGAGGGACTGGGCCCACCTTCCTCACAAGATTCACCCATTTACTTTGCTGTCAAGTGTGTAAGTGTGCGATAGTTTATTTTTGTAGATACTCTGTTTGGACTCCGTAACATTACCTCTTGCAATTCTGTTTTGCTAGCACTCTGTTTTATTAAGTTATTTGAAGTTATGCAAGCGTGTTTCACCGGTGAATCTGAGTGCAGTGTGTGTTAGCAATCTGATTCCAGGGGCAGGTGCTGAACATCCTCACCTGGAGGATAGGGTCCTGATCCTCTGCCAACAGAGCATCCATTTCTTTGTTTCTTAGATCTGTAATTTTAATCAATTCCTTTTATTTTTATCAGCACTGTGATAGCCTAATACAAAAACTAAGTATACTACAGCTTTCGATGCTTTTAGAATTTAAGTACAAACAGTACGCAGTGGCCTTTGGAATAAAAAGACTTTCCCAGGCTGACAATTAATGTGGTACTTGATTGTTTAATTAATAAACAATTCAACTAGCCAACACCTGGTAATCCTCTTTACCTAGATCATCTAGAGAAGTCATTTGTTATTTGTGACTCATTAAACTTAAAAGATCATTTGAGCACTTGTCCTTTCGAGCTCGTTAATTCTGAAAGTAACTAGAGTCACCTTTCGTCCTTTTCTTGACTCTTAGAATATGAAAAGGAAAATTTTTGTTTCAGTGTCTTAAAATTAACTACCCACAAAATATTCCTGGTTAAAGTTATTTTCCTTCATGGTTCTTTAGGGTCAATTCCAATGGCAATATTTCCAGAGTCTACTAGTCAAGGATTCCCCTTGGATGGGAATCTTGACCCTTTTCCTTCTTTTGGAAATGTTGGTGCTTCTTATATGGCAACATTGTCCCTCCTTGGGTTAACCATTGGTTTACGTGTTTGGTTATTTTTTACCTCGATCATCCCATGTGTCCCAACTACTGTCTTGCCATCTCCTTCATTCGAATCATGTCACAATGATTCTAAGGTTGACCCCTCACCTTATTCGCACATTTCTTCACCTTCCTCTTCTACTTCGTCTGGTGAAAGTTTCAAATCTAGTAACTAGGAGGCTAAGAAGAAGAAGAAGAATTTAGACAAGCGAGAGGCCAACCGTGTGGCTATTACTCCAATTGCACCCCCCATCGACAAACCTTCTGATCCTTCATGGAAGGTAAAATTCCCTTATAGGCTATGTAAGGGTGACCATCTCCTCCGGGACTATCCTGGTATTCCCAAAGTCTTAGAGGTGTGGTCTCCAAACCTGAACCGACCATCCCCATCAGCCTCTAGAGATCATGTCGATGTTTACACCTTCAATTGGTGATGGCAAGAAGAAGGGAAATATTAGATTTCCTTATAGGTTATGTAAAGGAGAGCATCTTCTTCACCTTTGTCCTCTTATGGATAAATCTTCCAAAGTTTTGGAAAACCTTGCAGCTCCTTAACCCCAACTTCCTGTTGGTTATCAGAGGCTTTCTTATGACCCTATCTTGGTTTTTCAAGAGATTGACTTAGGTTCATCTCTTTCCTGTCCTACTCTTCTTGAGTGAGACTCTCTTGTGTCTGTTCCCAACCAACCATTGGTCAGGAAGAGTGTCAACTTGGCTCCGCCTTCAGTTGTTCACTCTATTTTGAAAGAGAGTAGCGATCATACTACTCATCTTCTTCTTGTCTCCTCATATTCTCATGAATTGAAGAGTGACCATCTCATCCTAGTTGTCCAGGAGAGTCTTTATTCTATTCTTGTAGAGCATGGAGGCGATCATATGATGCCCCCACCAAGTAGTTCTATCATCTCTTTTGATTGGGGGCTATTGACTACTTTATGCCTTTCATCTTATGTGCCTTTCTAGATTATAGTACAAGCCTATAATATGGCAGTACCTAGCATTATATGAGATGAAGGTGTTTCTGTTAGCATAATCTCTTCTACTACTTGGCAAGCTTTAGGTTCCCCACAACTTGTGCCTGTCACTTAGAATATTTTGGCCTTTAATGGAGCAACTAGACAAACCTTAGGGATCCTTTGAGGTTCCCTATTACTTTGGGAGGAAAGACCATCTATATAGATGTGATGATAGTCCAAGGTCCATTAGATTTCAATATTCTCCTTTGATGTGACTATGTTTATGTCATGGGAGCCCTTGTTTCTTCGCTTTTTCGTGTGGTTTGTTTTCCACATGAAGGGAGAATTGTGATTATTGATCAATTGTCGTTCATTGGTCACTAGGCACCTCCTTCACAACCATCATCCCATATCGACTCTTGTTTGCAAGTAGTACCTCCACCGCCACAGGTCAATTATGTGGCTACCTTTTACGTCTCCACATCTGCTGATGGTCTCACAGATGGTATAGTACATTATGTATTAGGGGCATTGGAACCCAATCTATCATTTGTACCAGTTGACATGTGTTCCTCCTAGAGCGTGGTTCTTTCGTCTAGTGAGGACCTCTTGGGAGCCATGTTGTCATATGGTCCATGAACAGATGTATGAGGATAGTTCCAGGTCTTGTGTTAACCTCCTTAAAAAAATGAAACAAGGGATGAGGATAGTTTTTTCCTTGTGTCAACTTCGTTAAAAAATGAAACAATGGTTACGAGGATAATTCTTTTTCTGTGTCCACCTCGTTAAAAAATGAAACATCGTGTGAAGATAGTTCCTATTCATGTGTCAACCTCATTAAAAAATGAAACAAGGGTCATGAGGACTGTTTTTTTTCTATGTCAACCTCATTAAAAGATGAAACATCAGGTGAGCATAATTCTTTGTCTTGTGTCAAGCTCGTTAAAAAATGAAGCAAAGGATCTGAGGATAGTTTTTGGCCTTGTGTCAACCTCGTTAAAAATGAAACAAAGGGTGTGAGAATAGTTCCTTGTCTCATGTCAAGCTCGTTAAAAAATTAATTAAGGAGTCCCAAGGACAGTTTCTTCTTGTATCAACCTCGTTATAAAATGAAACAAATGTCCAAGGATAGTTCTTTTACTTTGTCAACCTCGTTAAAAAATGAAAAAAAATCCCTTTTCCAAACCGAGTCTTTGATTAAGATCTCATAAAATCCGAGTCAAGTCTTTCCAAACTCTCGAAAGTGAACCTTCATTCCATCCACCTAGTTGATTGAAATGAAGCATGGGGGGCATGTACCTCATTTGATTCATTATGTTGGG
>APFE031411096.1:35300-60387 GCA_000404065.3 Pinus taeda
TCTGCCCACTCACCTTGGTATGCAGATATTGCTAACTACTTAGTTGCAGGAAAATTACCATCACACCTATCGCACAGAGAAAAAAAGGAAAATCATTCAGCAAAGCGCTAGGTATAGCTGGATAAGCGGATGTCTGTTTCACACAGGGATAGATTAGGAAATCCGGAGATGTGTTGAGGAAGACGAGATCTATGATATACTAAAAGCTTGTCATGATGACCCTTGTGGAGGACACTTTGCAAACAAAAGAACAGCACACAAGGTACTTAGAATGGGATATTACTGGCCATCACTTTTCAAAGATGCCAGAAAGTATGTGAAGGCATGTGACAGCTGTCAAAGAATGGGCCAGCCTAACCATAGAGATGAAATGCCACTCAATCCCTAGGTAACTCTTGAACCTTTTGAGAAATGGGCATTAGATTTTTTAGGTCCCATTAATCCTCCATCTAATCAAAGAGTATACATATTAGTATGCCGAATTATATGACTAAATGGGTAGAGGCCAAAGCACTCATTAAATCTAATGAAGAAGCAGTACTAACATTCTTATTTGAAGAAATCTTTGTTAGATTTGGATTACCCAGAGAATTAGTCACTGATGGAGGACCTCCTTTTAATTCTCATGGCTTCAAAGACATGCTCCAGAAATATCATATCAAGCACAAAATGACTACACCATACCACCCCCAAGCAAATGGGCAGGTGGAAAGTACCAACAAGGTCATTGAAGCCATCTTGACAAAAATGATAAAGGAGAACATAAAGGACTGGTTTCAGAGATTACCTGAAGCCTTATGGGCCTATAGAACTACTTGGAGAAATACAACAGGCTTTTCACCCTATGAGTTAGTTTTTGGAAAGAATGCTATTTTCCTTGTAGAATTTGAAATCAAAACCTTGAGAACTGCCTTAGCTGTTAACCTTGATTTAACTGATGCACAGACAGCCAGGTTGCAGCAGCTTCAGGAATTGGACGAGAAAAGACTGGAAGTCGTCCATCAAACAATGATGATACAACAGCAAAGAAGCAAATGGCATGACAAAACCATCAAGCAGAAGCAGTTCCAGAAAGGTAATTGGGCTCTACTTTATGATTCTCGTTTTGAGAACTTCCAGGGCAAATTAAGAACAAGGTGGTTAGGTCCATATGAATTGGGTGCTGTTTTTCCAAATGGGACAGTCAGACTTTTAACAATTGATGGGAGCAGAACACCACTGTTAGTAAATGGCTACCGACTTCGGTTATACCATCGGCCAGTTTCTAAGGAAGATTTCAAAACCACTTGCATGGCAATAAAACAGTATTCCTTTCTAGGGGAACTTGCTACCCCTCAAACCACTTGAATTTTTATTACTTATGCAATTTTTTTTTAGGTTAGATATTATGTTTTTAAGAAACTAATAAATCCTGTCAAGGATTGCGATATTATATTTCAGTATTTTGCAGATTTTAGCTTGGGAGGAAGCTGGAAGACAAGAGTTTCGAAGGGATTAGTTCGCGAATGTGGAATTTACTATTGCTGCAACACCACATCCCGTTGCTGCAACACCACCCCCGTTGTTGCAACACCATTTCCTGTATTGCAACATTATTTCCCGTTGCTGCAACACCACCCCCTGTTGTTCAAAACGTCATTTCCATTTCTGCAATACCATTTCCGTGAGTGTAGCATCATTTCCCGACTCCCATCATTCTAGTACATTTTCCGCCCTCACAAACTTTTTCTTTCCGGTAATTCCCTGCCACTAAACACCAATTTTGGTGTTCCAATATCGTTTCCTGAACACGAAATACCCTTTTCCGGCTAAATTCACTCATGAAAACCAGCTTTACCACTGTAACCCCAAGCAATAAATTTCGATAAAAGATACCGCTTCCTATGATGACTATGACATCTGACTATCACTTCCCGTCATTATAATTACAAATTACCGATATTCCCACACTTTCAGATCCGTGGTAATCATTGTGACTCAGCGGAAGACGAGATAAGACTTTTTGACGCAGCAATAAAAAAAAGGTAAAATACAAGGTATGCACGTTTATCAATGGACATTAAATAATAGATAATGTAGTGAAAGCTGATAGGACTATCAATTAGTTATACTTCCAATCAAATCGCTCACACGTAGAAGGGGGGAGTACCAAAGCAATTCCAATAATGATATACCACGCCAACTGCCGCCACCCTTAATTCTCCCGGTAATATGTAAAAGTCACCCTATCGCTGCATGCTACCATTTGCGACGCTTTACTCTGATCTGAAATCGGGAGCTCGGCTCTGAACTTGGAAATTTACTGAAGCAACATCCATGGGAGGACCTCTTATCACATATGAACCCGCTTCGACAGCAGTCCTTGAACTCTATCCGGACATTTACCAGATATTCTTGCAAGCAGGCTGGATAGAATATTTCAGAAGACTTATGGACTTTAACGAGCAACAAGTCCTGGAATTTGCATGCAACTTAAGAGAGGGATTCTCTGTCGTGCAGGGAATTCAAATCCCAGTTACAGAGGAAGTGATAGCTCAAGCCACTGGGCTACCAAATAACGGCATAAGATGGTTCAGTAGGAAGCATTTGATTCTCAACGCGCAGCAGGATTTCTTACGACCAGGCGAGCAGATAGAACCTAAGGGCAGAGGCGTAGCACTGCGGTTGCTACCTCCACCATGGCCAAGAATTGCCGAATTCGTCAAACAATAGCTGACGTGCGAGGGCCGCTATCAGGTAATTTACCAGCACGATTTCATGCTGTTAAATCATTTGAGAAATGGTCAATTGATAAATACGCCATATTACCTATTGGGTTGTCTTAAGAATATGTCACGATATGCTTTTAATGCGAAGCACCCACTTCTGTCCCTAAAACATCACCGGTTATTCCAATTACTCATTAATAGAGGCCTTGCCTTAAATAATCCTCCACCCCCCATTCATCCCCCGCAGGAAGCTGAAATTCCACAACCAGAATATGAACCTCCTCAGCAAATAGAGGATATGCCCGAGAAAATCCCCCTGTAAAATCTTCAGCAGGCAGAACGCATCCCCGAACAAGCCCATCAAACATCTTTGCAAACTGATGAAAACGAAAAAGCAGCAGAAGTAACTTCAGAAACAACCCCATCCCCCGAAAAGGCCAGTCCTTCCACCCCCATACTTCACATTTCTACCGATGATTCTGACGATGATATCCCCATTTCCCTACTTAAGAGAAAGAAGCGTCAGACAAAGGAAACCCCACCAAAAAGAAGAAAAACCAGGGTTTCAGCTAAAACACCTGCTGCTCCGGCTACTACCCCTGAAATTGACCTAAAAAGGAAAATGCCCGCATTTACGGCATTCCTACCAAAACGAAGAACCCGGTCATCATGAGTAGCCAAAATCCCGAATCCCCCTAGTTCACCACCCATTACTTTAAGAATCTGTACCCCCACCCGCCCCCAAAGTCCATCCCCTTCACCCTCGGAAGTGGAAATGCAGAACATTCATAGCTTTGTGACATCATATGTTAAGGCAGCTGATACACAAGAACCAGCTGGCGACACCCAAAGTAATAAGGATCGAATGGATGTAACACAAGAACCAGCCACTTCCCCAGGTGATACACAAGAACCACCTACGAGGAATACTGACCAGGATGATGAAATGAAACCCCTGCCTCCACTGGAGCCTACTGCCCCGCAAGATCAGCCCACTATACCTGCCTTGCAGGAGGAAATTTAATTCCTAAGATTACAGATTCAGGATTATCAAGAGGAGATAATAAGGATTAAAGAAGCATATCAAAAGGAATTCAGCCTGCATGTTTTAGCACGAGTGGCCTCGGTAGCAGAGAAAATTGAAGACAATGAGTATATGTGCGCCACTTGCGGCGAAATATATACCCAAGCAGGATACAAGGTAGTGGCGGAGCCAATAGAGAATGTTGCCACTGTTGCAGATGACACGGAAAGACCTGTTGCTGCACAGATAGAAATATCACAACCCTCTGCTAGAATGGAAGAACCTGTTGTTACACAAGAACCAACAGGCTCCCAAGAGAAAGTGCACACAGAAGAACCTGTTGTTACACAAGAACCAACAGGCTCTCTGGAGAAGAAAGAAGACCAAATCAGAGAACTTACTGTAACACAAGAACCAATAAGTTCCCTAGCAGAGACAAAAGCAGGAGAAAATATAGACTCACCACAGCCCACCCAAGTTAGTATGGAGGAAGTTTTTACACAGAAATCAGCAAAGGAGCAAGAAGATACAAACCTACCCCAGCCTACCCCAATTACCACAGAACACAGTGAATCAAGACAGCAACAGGAAGAGATACTAGTTGCAAACGAAGAAAAAGATGATGGAGTATCCCAGCCTACTCCAACAGAACAAATTTTTCTTAATGCTTATACACAAACATAGTCTCCCTCTGTTAATGATGCATGTATAGAAACAGAAAGATTTCAGGCATTGAAAGGAAAATGGTGCAAAGAGTATGAGCAGTCAAAGGGTAAAACATTTGAACAGCAGAAAGGGACCTGGTTTAATCACGCATAGAGAAACTAGGAAGCAATTGAGCAATGCAGAGCTCAATATAAAGAAATCACAGAGCTAAAAACCAGATTGTCCTAGATGTTCGAATTGTTTCAAAGAATATTAGCCATGAGGAAGCCATCTTTTAATTATGCAACATTTTTAAGGGAAAGATTGACGTTCTTGCAGATAAAAGCTATAAGAGAAGGGAGACCCCATCAAGTGGTTACAACAGAACAGTTTATGCAAACTTTTGCAGAGGCACCTCAGAATGACCAAAATCTACTATGCGAGCTCTACCTACACAATGAAGCAGTATCCGAAGAAAGGGACAAGAATATGCTACCTGTGGTTGGTGACATACAACTGAGAGCCTTTATTTCCTTTTTAGCCAACCAGCTCACATGGCAGAATGCCTTCATCTCAGCCCAACATAATGAACAAAATTGTCTTCTGTGGATTAGGGCTGAGCCACAGAATGCAGCTACTTTTATTGTACAACACCAAACATTGATAAAGAATTATGATATGAAAAATTATCTCAGACAATTGCAAGCAATAGTCCTGAAGGACTGTCAGCACTATTTGAAAACCAAAGTACCCTTGGCTGTTAAAGAAAATAATCTCTTTTGGGAAAATTGCCCCAAACAAAGGAAAGAATATCATCCTTACAATCCAGCAAATTTGCAGGTAGCACTTACAAGGGTACCTTTTTATATTAAATGCATGCAGCACTGTGCTGAGAGCTGGATAGGCTACAAGTTTAAATTTCCACTTTTATGGTTATCCGGAGAACAATATAAGGGTCAGTTTGGGTTATCTACTAAGGAGGAGGCAGTAGCATGGAGACAGATACAGACTGTCTGTGGTTTCAGAAAAAAGTTCGACGTCTGTGGTTTCATCCCAGTACTCCGACTCGGATTCAGAGTAAAACATTGCATGGGGACATGCAATATCTTCAGTTGGGGGAGATGTTAGGACCCGGAATTGACCAATTTTGACCTTATATTTCCATCATAATATTATCCTTTTTAGTCATAAGTTATAAGCTTTGATCACACAATGACTTGATCACCCCAAGGTATGGAGTAACTTCCCGCATATCTATATGTTTAATTGTTCACTGTATATTCGTAAGTACCTTTGTATTTATCTTGGGAAAGCTGACTAAATTGCTAATTAATTGTCTTAAGCCCGCAGGAATTATAACCTATAGTTGTTGTAACACCAGAAACAACAACTACGCAGTTGCCGCAACACCATAAGCAGCAACTACGCAGTTGATATAGTCAGCAACAGAAATCACCTAAAGTGGGTATGTTGCATCAGCTGGGAATAACAACGACAATTATCTGAGGAACGCTGACGTGGCTGAATCAAGCAATTGTCCAAATCAAGTAGGACACAGTTACCAGGACTTAGTACCAGAATAGCACGGGGAATCGGCGAAAGGAATGTACGTATCCCAAGGAAGACGGTCGAAGAACAGTTACCAGCTGTGTAACAGCTGGAACCTAAACAAAGAATATATCGTCATATTGTTACAACAACATCTCTGTAATTCTCATTTTTGATTAAACGGATCAACCAATTGAACCGTAACAATCTATTGTAATAGATGTCTCCTCTATAAAGAGGAGACATCTACATTAGTCAGGAAGTCTGTAAGAGCATTTTTCTAAGAATATCAGCAATTCTAAACTTTACTGTACTCGAATCTTTGACGGATGAATAGAAGAACGTTCTGAGTATTTAAGCTATTCTTCGCGTTCTGGGGAATCTTGTGAGAGGGACTAGGCCCACCTTCCTCACAAGATTCACCCATTTACTTTGCTGTCAAGTGTGTAAGTGTGTGATAGTTTCTTTTTGCAAATACTCTGTTTTGGACTTTTTAGCATTACCTCTTGCAACTCTGTTTTGCTAGCACTCTGTTTTATTAAGTTATTCGAAATTATGCAAGCGTGTTTCACCGGTGAATCTGAGTGCAGTGTGTGTTAGCAATTTGATTCCAGGGGCAGGTGCTGAACGTCCTCACCTGGAGGATAGGGTCCTGATCCTCTGCCAACAGATCATCCATTTCCTTGTTTCTTAGATCTGTAATGTTAATCAATTCCTTTTCTTTTTATCAGCATTGTGATAACCTAGTACAGGAACTAAGTATACTACAGCTTTCGATGCTTTTAGAATTTAAGTACAAATAGTACGAAGTGGCCTTTGGAATAAAAATACTTTTCGAGGTTGACAATTAATGTGGTACTTGATTGTTTAATTAATAAACAATTCAACTAGCCAACACCAAGTTTGTGGATACTTAGAGTTGTACATGTGGAGTATGTGAACTATCATTCCGTTGACAACCTCTATTTGGCCATCAGTTTGGAGATGGAATATTTTTGAATTGGTAAGCTTGGTGTCCAATAATGTCCAGAGGCTCGACCAAAATGTGCTTAGGAACCTGCTATCCTAATCTGATATAATGGTCTGTGAGATCCCATAATGTACCCACACTTTTTTGAAGAAGTGTTTGGTGGTGTCCTTTGTTGTGATACTATTCTTGTAGGCCACCAATATAGCCATATTAGAAAATTGTCCCTGACCACAAATGCATAGTCATTACCATGCTTGGTAGAAGGGAGGCAAGATAGATAGCCCATGGAGATGCATTGCTAGGGTTGTTTGGGAGTAGGCAAAGGAGTGTACAGGCTTTGCTTCTTGATGGTTGGCTTGGTGATGATAAAGGAAATGCAAGATCTAATATATTTTCTAACATCTTGTCAGATTTTTGGCCAATAAAAATACTTATGTAACGTGACCACAATTTTCTCCACACCATAGTGTCTTACAACCTCACTATAGTGCACCTCCCAAATCAGCTTAGAACACTCGCTTGAAGGAACACAAAGGTTGCCCAAGTAGCATAACAATGCATCTTAGAGGTGGAAATATGGATCTTGCTTGTCCTCCGCAAGAATTTGATATGTGGTGATGAACTTTGGATCACTTTTGTATAGTTGTGGCCATCAAGAGGTCTCGTGGCCATAAGAGTTGAGAACAATATCATTGTTACAACTGGGGGTCAACTGAGGTAATCTGAAACATGATTAGTGTTACCCTTTTTGTATTTAATGTTCAAGTGGAATTGCTGCAAATATGTAGACCACTTCTAATGGCCATCATTCTATAACTTCCCTTGTGTTTGTATAAACTGAAGAGGTCAATGATCTATGTGGATGACTATCTCCGTCCCCATAATGTAATGTTTCCATTGTCGGCAAGCCTACACAATAGAATACATCTATTCATCATAGGTGGGGTACTTTTGAATTGTATCAAAAAGTGTCTCACTATGATAGGCCATTGTATGCCCTTACTGGGTGAGAACTACACCAATAGCATAGTTAGAGGTGTTTCTCTCATTTTCAAATGGTTATCGCAGGCATGGAAAAGTGAATATAGGTGTAGTGTAGAGGTAGCGCTTCAACTCAATGAACACCTTTTGTTGGGACTCAGACCAAGAAAATTTTTCTTTCACTACACCCATGGTAACTTGACTAAAAGGCCAAATGATATGGGAGAATCCCAACACAAACCTCCAATAAAAATTGTCAAGGCCCAAAAATCTGCAAATCCCTGTTAGAGTGGTTGTGGATGGTCAATCCTGAATAACTTGGATATTAGGTAGATCCACATGCATGCCTTGCACATCTATGATGTAACATAGATATTGGACATGGCTCATACCAAAGGTGCATTTCTCCAAGTTGGCACATAGTTTGTGCTACCACAGGGTTTGAAGGACCTGTCGAATGTGTTACAAGTGCTCTTTCCAACTCTTGTTGAAGATGAGGAAGTCTTCTAGATATACAACCACGAACGAGTTGGTGAAGGGTCACAAGATGTCATCCATCCGCCTCATAAATGTTGTAGGCGATTTTTTCAACCTAAAGGGAATGACAAACCATTCAAAAAGTCCCTCCTTGGATTTGAAGGTGGTCTTCCATACATTTGTGGGCTTTAATGAAACCTAGTGATAACCAAACTCCAAATCGATGTTATTGAAATAATTTTCCCCCTTGAGCTGGTCCAGAAGGTCATCAATCCGTGAGATAGGATACTTGTTCCTAACAATGATTTTATTTAGTGCTCTATAATCAATATAAAGCCTCCATGTCCCATCCTTCTTCTATACAATTACAATCACACTCCCACAAGGTGAGGAACTTGGTTGGATGTGTCGTATTTTGTAGCAACTTCTATATATGCCGCTTGATCTATTCATTTTCTAGAATGGAGAGACGATATATCGGTCCATTCGACAAAGGTGCTATGGGCATCAAATCGATCTAATTCTTGACTTGACAGTGCAAGGGTACCCCTGTGGGTGAGGAGAAGATGTCACTATATTCTTCCACGACCTTATCAAGCTGCTTCTATTGTGTGGAGGAACCCTTCCCAAGGGTCATGGATGTGGCCATGATCATTCGCTTACTTTGAAGTGAATTAGAAAGAAACAAATTTCTCAGTATGAGAGATGATCTCACTGCATTTCTTAACAGATATCAAAGAGATAGTGATAGGCGGGGCTACCTCTAGTATCCTATATAACTTATTTCCCAAAGTAATAATAATAGTGTGAATCTTAGACTCATACACAAAATGATGCTTCCACAAGTATGGTTGGCCTAAAAATACATCACAACCTTCAAGAGGAGCAACATCACACAATACCTCATTTTTGAAGGTTTTGATGTTGTAGGGAAGGCGGCATTGCTAGCTGGCAAGGTGATCTCAACCTTGGTGGAGCCACCTGATGGTGTATGGATGTAGGTGTGGTGTGTTCAGCAGACCTAGCCGTTTAACGACTTCTATTAAGATGAGGTTCTTTTGGCTCTCGTTGTCAACAATGAACTATAACAATGACCCCTTCACCCACATTTGTGAGTATAAGAGACGCTCCCCTTCCTATAGGTATTCGGGCTCAATATTCTGGACCTTGGTGGTGGAAATGGTGGTATTGGGCTATGCATCAATAATCTACTTCCCTTTGTAATTCCCCTTGTCGGGGTCTGACTCAGAGTGAGAACATGCATTTGACTATGAAGCCTTCAACTCAACCACCAGTGACTTCTTAGCATGACACTCACTTGTGTTGTGAGTGGGGCTCTTGTGGAACTCACACCACTTCCCTGTGTCCTTCTTTGTCTTCGTGGTGTTGTTATTTACGTAACTTCTATATTTTGTATACCTTCCAAGCCTTATACATTTTCAGCCGCATTTAGCAGCAGATTCCGAACATTCAGCAGAAGATCCAACAACAGATTCAGTAGCAGATGCCAACAATAAAAGATGCACTATTCTTGATTTCATCCACCATTTTCCCAACCAAGTAAAGAAGACTATGAACAACAGTTTTTGCAGCCGCACGTGCACGACTCTCCTCTATTTTTGGAAGGGGAAGTTGAGGTATGATATTTTCTAACTTTTAACTATTAAATTCCTTGAAAAGTTAGAATAATGAATTTTTGGAAAAACTTCACTTCCTTTTCCCCTTCCTTTCCCCATTTCACACAACTGCCTAAACCATCCGTTAAAGGGGAAGGATACATTTACATGCATGCTTTGTCACATTCATATAACATCCACATTCATATATCACATTCTAAAACCCACTTACCTTCCAAATATATTCACTATTACATGAGCATACAAATGGCTTTGTCAAAAGTGTTTAAAAGTTAATTGGATGCAAAAGCAATCATGGTTGTTACACAAGAACCAGCCATGATGCATTCCAACACAAATACTCTGCAACAAAAATCACATTATCAATATGCAAAGATCATACATTGAATGCAACAAACAAAATATGGTTGAAACACAAGAACCAACCAAGTTGTAATTCATCAAAATAATGCTTTGCAAAAGTTATGTAAATGATATCATGCAGAGTTTAAGCCAAAGCTCAAAAAGTAATGTAATAATAGATTGCATGAGGACATGCAATACCATTGATTGCATGAGGAAATGCAATATCTTGAGTTTGGGGGAGATGTTGGGCCTCAAAATCATCTCTATTTTCACTCCATTATTCACTTATATCTTCACATTTTACCTTCATGTCACCTCCATTCCACCTCCATATCATTATGTTTACCTCATAACTATGCTTTTCCAAAGTTTATTAATTCTTAACATTTTTAGGTGAATTTATGGCTAAAACTTAGAAAATAATATGCTTAGACTTATACCTAACAATTAGAATGAGTTTGTTGACATGTGTAGGTACAAAGGAAGCTTCCAAGGCATCCTTATGTGGCACTCTATGCTCAAATTCGACTTTGAGAAGATCATGAACCTCATGGAGAAGATCATGGACCTCATGGAGGAGATCATGGAGGATAGGGTTAGGTGTCACCATTGGTTGAGAAATATGTGGGTCAAAGGAGAGAATAGTGGGTTTGCATTTATGAGGTTGTTATCATAGTTCTTGTATAAATATGAGTACCTCCTCCATTCCAAAAAGGGGACTCTTAGAGCATTGTATCCAATTGATGATGGAATAAAGCTTCATTTGACATATATTTTCATTATGTAGTTTTAGAAATAGTTTTTCATTATGTAGTTTTAGATAGAAGTTACCTTAATGTAGTATATGGAGTGGCTTGTCACTTTGGTTCCTAGGAGAATTGAGCTCACTCTAAATGGAGCAAAGGAACTTGTTGTTTCATATTAGATCTTATTTTATTTAATTGCTTAGGTGTTTGATGTTTGCTTTTATGTTTCAAGTATCATATGAGGAGATACCAAGAGTCTAAGTTAGGCTCTCTCTCCAATGATTTATATGGTAATTGAAATTCATTATTTTGTTTTTATGTTTCAAAGTTATTTCATTTAGTTTACGCTTATGGATGAATTTTAGTCTAGTCTGGATTAGTACAAGAGAAGACAATCAAGAGACTAAGTTAGTCTTTCTCTCTTTGAATCTAAACAACAATTAAAGTTCATCCTCTTGTTTGCATTTCAAGTTTCTAGTTTTATGGTTTCTCTATGATACGGGAAGGACAAACAGGATCTCCTAAGTTAGGAGCCTCTTCCCTTGCATATTATATTGAACCATAGATAATTTAATTAGACATAGGATTAGTCACCTACTCCTGCACATATAGTGTTGGCATCATCAAAAGATTACGAGTTTCCCTGGTCGATATTTAATGCAGCAATTTAAGTCCAATAAATTGCCCAACATATGTGTTGTCCTAGGTCACCCGACCTTGGATTTTTCCTTTGTTTTTTGGTTTCGGATTTCCTTTTCCTTACTTTAGATTCACAGATCCAAAGTCTTGCTTCTTCTGTTTAAATTTATGCTCAATCTTGATAGCATACTGGTATGTGGAATCGAGGGAGGAGATTTCTAGAAGCCCCATCTTGTCCTGGATGTATTTATGTAGACAGTTAATACTTGAGTACTAGATTCCACTTAGAATCCTTAATACCTAACTTCGTGAGAAGCGTATGAAAAATATTTATGAACTCCAACATGTCTTGGTCCCTTCCCTGCCATAGTGTGGTCCATTTTATGTACTTGTCTTCATAGCTCATGACAGGGTAATATCGTTCCTTAACAAAGTTTCGGAAGGAATTCTAAGTGGGTGTGGCTGAAAATAATGAGGCTTCCCTCTCGTCCTTCTGCTCACAGTAGGTGTCCCACTAGTCCTTGACATTGGGGGCGGGGACTTTGAGGAGTGAAAAATTAATCTTTTCCCAATAATAAAAATAATGAACCTAAAAATATCCTTCCAGCAGATTTAGCCATTTATTTATGACATCTACATCTATCTGACCTTCAAATATAGGGATGTTAAAGTTAACTTGTACCCTGAAGGGGGCACCATCTCCAAAGCGACTATTGGATGAAGATGCATTACATGTTGGCATCTGCCAAAGGATCTGGACAAAGTGTTCCATCATCTCGTTCCTTTGCTACTCAAGGGATTCTTCGAGTAGTAGTTTGATAGGAGATCCTGCTCCCTCGTCTTTATTTTCTTCCCCCATGGGAGGTCGTCGTTGTTGTCAGGGCGGCCTTACAACGGTTAAACCAGTGCAAGTCCCAACTCCTTATACCTTGACCTCATTGGGGACATGCACAAGAAAATAGAGAAAGAGCATATCGCTCTAGTACCACTAATTGGAATTTATGCAAGAACAAAATGAAATATAGAATTAAACAGAAACATAAAGCTACAATGAAAACTGAACTTCAATTGATTAATAAGAAACACTGAAAATTGCTTACATGCAAAATGAAAACAAACTAGCTTAGGCAATGGTAGATTATCTCTTAGAAGATATGTGATGACTACATGCCTTCTTAACTGTACTACAATGAAGGAAATTAAAAGAAAAAATGGTGTGGTTTGAAGTGGAATAAGCAAGTGGCTACCAATATCCACCTGGATCATAATGACTTGAAGATTCTGAATTTTTTAAATGCTCTTGACTTATTTCTTAACAATGTATTGACAGTGCTGGACCCACCAACATGTAAAGGGGATCTCCTTGGTAAGAAGTCCCAATTAGACCTCAGACCGTTTGGTGTAGCAGTCCCAACAGTGGGTCATAAGGTAATTCCTTGACCGTGATGTCGTGTAGAGGCAAGTAGGATAACTATATTAGTAGTAAGGGTGTGATTGATTCAGTGAGTCAAGGAAGGTGTACGAGAGGTTACAACACTTCGAAGGGGGAAGGAGGTGAATGTGAGTTCTAGGTTGAAAGGGATTAGTCCCAACTCGGCTAGGAACACACAACACAAAGGACATGCACAACTTCCGGGGGAGCAGTCCACTCAAATGTGGCAGTCACATCGTACAAGGTAATATAACACGTACAACACTCACAGATCAGTTCGAGAAGAGTGTGACGATTGTTATAGCAAGGTTCAAGTGAAAGGTTTGTCTAATGTCTGACAGAGTAGTCGACATGGATCGTGAAAACATTAACAACATATGCAACACATTAACAACAAGATTCATATAGTTGCATGTGAATCAGTTCATACACAATTATGTAAGTTAAACAACACATATCATTAAAGCAACCGAAGCAGTCCAACTACAATAACAAAATATGCATGAAAATGTGCTGGCTCTTATTATATAAAGAAGTGTAAGTCATAATCATACAATACATCCATGTAAACCTGCTAGCTCCAATAGTGGAATGCTACAGCCACATCCGCCTACTCCTCCAAAGAGATGTACTAGCTCCGTGTAGTGGATAAGCCAACGTGCGTTACAATACTATCCAAGCCTTCTTCAAAATAGTCTTAGTAGAAGCTTAGCTAACCAATAGCCTATACAATGAGTTATGAGGGACTATTTATAGCAAAGGGTGGGGTGACCCTTAACATTCCCCTTTGTGACAGTTCAACTACCCTCATGACTCTTCACCTACTCTATGACTATTACATCCAACCATTGACACTTGACTTACACTTGACATGACTCAACATTACAATGCACATGTACTCATGTGAGACAATATGGCTTGAGCAAGCCTTGCAAGACATCACTGACACTTGGTCCATTGTGATGAGACCAAATCTTTGACATGCTTGTGATGGTGAAGGTGGTGAGCTGATGCCAAGCTTGATCGTCTGTGATGGTATGCATGGATCTCATGGCGACATCTTGCTGAAGTGAACTCTTGCCTTCGTTTCAACCGTGCATTGTTTTGGTCCCTTCATCCAACTCGTTCTCTAACATGCGCATGGTATTCTTAGGTACGGTTGAACCAGAAACACACTAATGCATAGTGTTCATGCTGATATTCAAGTGTGTGCTGGTGGTCATGCACATCAAATTGTTGAAGTACATGTTCAGCCCCAGTTGGAATTGCTTCTTATCTTCGCTTTAGTGAGTGTGTTGAAAGGGTTGGATTGCATGTGTGCGCTCAATGACATGCATGCTGCTGAATCCCTTACATGCGATAAACAACACTGCTCATCATGTCTACTTTGTGTCAGCTACTAGGATGGATCCTTAACTTGTACGGGCGCAGTTTTATCCGTGAGCGCATGTTGCACCCACTACTATTCTTGGTCCTATTGCAACTCATTCGTTTGTCTATGCATCTTCATGTTCTTCCGGACTTGCTACTTCAGCACATGCAACTCCTTCTTTGTTACATCTTTTTTCTTCGCGCGACCTTCATGTCGCATCGTCACCTAATAGCCTGAGTCTCCAAAATTGCTTTAATTATCAGTGCATCTCCTTGATCTTGCAACTTTATTCTAGCTCTATGTTGTCAGTAACCTTCCTCTTGCATTCACTGCATCCGCTGCATTCGGTATGCTACTTTACATTATTGTTCATGATGATGCTCTCTGTGATGTTGCTGCTTGATGTCCTTGTCTATGAACAACTTGATGTCTTTGTGAGTAGGAAAACTCATAGACACTTGATTCACTGCATCTCCAAGTGTGCTCTGAACGATGTTCTCATCTCTGCTCTCCTAGAAACCATTGTACCTGTACTGCTGAGAGGGAGATGAGCACTTGCGATACCTGGAGACATGGCAACACTCATAGCAAGTAATCTATTAGTTGAAAACCAAAATTAAAATGAGAACTGACTTGCAACATATCTAGTTGAATGATCATGAAGGTTGTGCAATTTCGGTGAGGAGGTCGAAAGACCAACTACCAAGACTACTCAAGGCACAGTCTGGGCTATTGGGAGACTAGATGACTACTAGAACTGCGTAATGCAAAGTCTAGTTTGGCTACTAACTGTTGGGATTGCACAATGCGCAATTCCATCTAGGAAGGACTGTTGGCCTAGGGACAGATCTGCGCAATTTCTTGGGCCAAGCAGTCATTGTCCTCCAGAAATGCATAAGATAGTCCTGGAGGCCAGTGCCGGATAGGAATGCACAAATTTGGAGAGGAAGGTGAGCCTTCCTTTCCCAGATTGCGCAATGTCGCCTTGGTGAAGGTAGAGCCCGGGCCAAAGTTGGCTCGACTCACCGACGGGCAATTGAAAGCAACTAAGACAATAAATGCATGGTGACACTAAGTGATATGAGAAGTGATTGACAATGCATGAAAAACATGAATCGAAGATTCAAAAAACAGATCAACATGCATGTGGGTGAGGCATTTCACCATTTGGGCGAACATCTGTGCAACAGTTTCATGCATGTGATAGAAGTGAGATAGCGACGAAAACTGAAACAGAGCTAGGACAAACTAGAATACTTGTAAATGACAGCAAGCATTTAAAGAAATCAAGCAAACAATACTCACACAAGCGAAAACATAAAAAGTGACAAAAATGCAGCACAAGGCATGGGAAGCGGGCTTACCCCAAAACAACTGAGCTGAATGTGCCGACTGCTCCTAGATGTGATGTGGGATGTCAAAGTTGTAAGATTGATGTGAGGAATGAGCTCTGCAGTGTATGGTTGATGAGTTTTGATAACATCGAGGTTGTGACGCGCATGCCACAAATCTAGGGGACGCAACACTTGGTGGGAGGTTTCTGAATTTCTCCTTGCATGTAACCTCCAATTGCAAACATAGATCCATGAAAAAAGGGATGCCTTTGCATGTTGCCTTGGGAGAATTTTCCTATGCATGCAAGTCTCTTTTCCTCAGTCCCGAAGGGAACCGATCAACTCAGCTACACATGCAAGACATTGTTCGACTACTTGAAGGAAATATGCATTTCTAGCTAGGATCTGGGCTGATTGCCCAGGAAATTTGCATAATTTCTGGGCAGAGAAGCTAACTTCTACCCAGATTTGCACAAATCCTAGGCTGAACAGCCTGCTGCTAGGAACATTTGCGCAAATCCTGTTGGGAGGCTTGGCTGGTTGGATTGTGTAATCCTGGAGCCCAACAGACTATTAGAGAGGATTGCGCAATTTATGGAGGGAAGTTTGGTTACCCTCTAGAAATGCACAATTTACAAGGGGAAGCTACTCATCCTACAGCTGGACCAAGTCCTAGTGAGTAGCCTATGAGGGGAATGGATCAACTGTGATCGATAGGCTGCCTTTGTGCGAGGAAAACACTTGAAGCTTGAGTACTTGATGAAGCAAGACAAAGTGTTGTGTAAGGTTGGTAGGGAGGCTCCAAAACAGGCTAAGGCAAAATTTTGGAGGGTGGTTGTAGCGACACAGCACTTGGTGACACACTGGTAGAACTCTAGCTCTCTACATAGACCTTGTTCGTGAAATGCAATTCTAACACCTCCGGAAGTATTGTTTAGTTCTTAGCTCATCTTGGTTTCACACTAACTTGATTGTAAGATGTATAATTTACCAAGCCCTTGGTCGACTGACACACATTCCAATCCAAGGAAACACAATCGTGTTGATTGGGGTTGAGGGGTTTATAGGTTCAGAAGCAGTATAACCATCAGAGTCTTAGTTTCGTCTATGGTGTTGCTCCACTGCCAGCAAGCCTGGACAATACCCCGGTGAAGTGACATAGGAACACAAGCATGGCTCTGGTGCCAGCGAGCCTGGTCAGTACCCCGGCAGAGTTACTTGCATCACCTCCCTATGCAAGAAGCATTTCTCTTCTTTTGCCTTATTCATTTTTCATTTTTTTGTTTACTTTTAATTTTTCCATTTTCCATTGTGCATAGAACTTATTCATTTCAGAGGCGAAAGAGGGATCCTGACTTATTGAGAGTAGAAGAGGTTGTTCTAGCAGAGAAGTAGTTTATTGTATCTCTGACATGCCTATTAAGGTTTTTCCCCTTACCTTACTATGCTTGACTGAGCGAACAACGGTTAACCCAAAAACAATCGACTAGAGAAGGTGACCCTAGTTAGTTTGCAAGAATTTTGTTTACACCAAGGTTCACTTCAAATAGTACATATTTTCCTTTGACGTATCATGGTCTAAAAGTAACAAGCTCATCATACAGAGGCAAGATGACAGATAACCAAGTAGTGATAGTTGCACAAGCCCTCTTGTACTTTACCCAGCTTGCTTCAAGAGTCATACATGGCTTCATGCAAAACTAACCTATGAATGAAACAAGCGAACGAACTAACAATCAACAAAGAAAAGCAATATTAGAAGAAAGTGAAGCAAGTAAACAAACAAGAAAGCAAACAAAGCATGTAATCAAACAAGCATGCAAGTAAACAAATGAAAGGAAACACTACTCTTAGTACTACACTAATAGTAAATGGGCTTGATCACGTGAAGTGATACTTCCAATGCAGCCACTGGTGCATTGGTAGATCCATGTTGGTGAAGGATTGGTCCACGAGCAACCAAGTTGTGCAAACCATCAGGAAAGAAAGAAATAACAATGAAGACAACCACACCTTGTGATTCAAATTGCCCATGGGACATAAGTGAGTCCATGTGCATGACGGGCATTCTGCGGACTTATCATGGTGTTGTGTGACACTACATGAAACTTTGAAGCATAAGCACACTCTTGACTATGACATGCAAGAAAATGAAAGAAACAAAGATAACTTGCATCGTGCACGAGTTCTTGCAATGTAAGACTCCTCCAATGCATGAGCAATGGGATCATGTAGTTCGAGTGGAGGAAGGAAAATCTGAGTGTTAGATTGATCTTGAGTGCATATGAATGAGTGATGATGAGCTTGAGTGTTTAAAATTTTCCTGATCGGAAGCAAAACCAACCTCAGGATAGCGAGGGCCTCACATAACCATTAGCTCGGGCTGAAGTGCCTCGATGGTCTGTGGGGTTTCGACTTCATTGACAAATGGATCTTCATAGACCAATGGCTTAGACGGATTAGAAATTAGTGAATCAACATCGTGATCTAATGATGAGGTGAATAGATCATGAAAAACAAGATCAAAAAATTCAGGATGTTGGTCGACATCCTCATGGTTTGATGAATCACATAGATGGGTAGATGAAAAGCAAACAAACTCATCCTCTGTGTTTCTGGAAAAGACAGATGAAGGATCAAGCGGGTTTTCAACAAGTAACTTATCCTGTCCGTTTTAAAATGATGGACTAACATTCGATGAGTCCTATGAGTGATCAACAATGGGTGCATCTGTGGATGAAGATACACATGCAATATCATGGATGGTGGGTTCACCAAAGAGGTTAGGAAAGAACGAAGGGGAATTGGACAAAAGGGAGTAATCCTTCGCTGAGTGTTTATGTTCAAGCTCCCCACTCATACTCTTCATGAATGACAGCGCATGTTGGTTGTGCAACACCGACTCCGTCAGTGGGTTTTTCCTTGTTCACAACAAGTGCAGGGTCCAGATTGTATGAACACAAGACAACATCATCTAGAGGAACACCTGAGTGCGAAGATGGAGGTCGAAGAAAAGAATGCATATGAGAACTTGAAGGACTCACAACCAAATTTGCGTGAAAATCGAGTGGAGTGATGTTGGGAGAGTGTGAAGGATGAACAGGTGTGTGAGCATGATCCTCAACATCATTGGGTAGTGGTGGAGCTGCTGAATGAGAGGGAGGGAGAGAGTCAGTTGAGACAGTGCCCGCTCCCACATGAGATTGTATAGTTCCATCGATGAAGAATATTGAGCGAGGCTTGATATCAAGCTTCCTCTTGGGAAGGGCATATTTCTTAAGGAAATACTCGAATCGGTCCCAAAGATAAGAAAATTTCATCTAGCTCTTCGGAGGTTGAAACTACAAGTCACAGAAGTGCTGCCAAAAATCAATAACGGATTCATGCAGAGCCCTCTGCTGTTGTAACAGTTTCTGGTCAAGATAGTCTAGATCAAAATGATAGAATGTGTCTTCAATGAGATCACAGAAGTGCTCAAATGAGTGCACAATGGAGATTCGTGAAGTGTGTATGCAAGCAGCAAACTGGCTTGTTCGTCAGAAAACTTATCTTCCTCATAAATCATGAAAAGAAAGTTATATAAGTGCTCATACCAAGCCACTTCGCCTTCGCCATCATACGTGTGAGTGGACAAGAGATCGAAAAGCTTCCCTGAGATGGAGACATATTCACGATTCAAAAAACACCTCGGGGGAAGAAGAGTGCAAGACTCCATGAAAGATATGCAAAGTTTCAAAACTAGATGAGAGGACACAACTTGTCATCAGGCCCTCCTTCTAGCACGAGAAATGTTGATGGTGCTGGACCCGCCAACATGTCAAGGGGATCTCCCCGATAAGAAGTCCCAATTAGACCTCAGATCATTTGGTGTAGGAGTCCCAACAATGGGTCGTAAGGTAATGCCTTGACCGCAATGTCACACAGAGGCAAGTATGATAACTTTGTCAGCAGTAAGGGTGTGACTCATGTAGTGATTCAAGGAAGGTGTATGAGAGGTTCCAACACTTCGAAGGGGGAAGGAGGTGAATGTGAGTTCCATGTTGAAAGGGATTAGTCCCAATTCCGCTAGGAACGCACAACACAAAGGACATGCACAATTTCTGGTGGAGCAATCCACTTGGATGTGGTAGTCACATCATACAATGTAAGATAATAGGTACAACACTCACGGATCAGTCTGAGATGAGTGTGATGGTTGTTATAGCAAGGTTCAAGTGACAGGTCTATCTGATGTCTGGAAAAGTAGTAAACATGGATGATGACAAGATTAACAACATATGCAACACATTAACAACAAGATTCATATAATTTCATGTGAATCAGTTCATACACAAGTATGTAAGTTAAACAACACATATCAGTAAAGAAACCAGAGCAGTCCAACTACAATAACAACATATGCATGAAAATGTGTTGGCTCTTATTATATAAAGACGTGTAAGTCACAATCATACAATACATCCATGTAAACTTTCTAGCTCAACAGTGGAAGGTTACAACCACATCTGCTTGCTCCTCCAAAGAGATGTACTAGCTCTGTGTAGTGGAGAAGCCAAGGCATGTTACAATACTATCCAAGCCTTCTTCAAAATAGTCTTAGTAGAAGCTTGGCTGACCAAAAGCCTATACAATGGGTTATGAGGGACCATTTATAGCAAAGGGTTGGGTGACCCTTGACATTCCCCTTTGTGACAGTTCAACTACCCTCATGACTCTTCACCTACTCTATGACTATTACATCCAACCATTGACACTTGACTTACACTTGACATGACTCAACATTACAATGCACATGTACTCATGTGAGATAACATGGCTTGAGAAAGCCTTGCAAGACATCACTGGAACTCGGTCCGTTGTGATGAGACCAACTCTTTGACATGCTTGTGATGGTGAAGGTGGTGAGTTGATGCTAATCTTAGTGATCTGTGATGGTGTGCATGTACCTCATGACGACATCTTGTTGAAGCGAACTCTTGCCTTTGTTGCAACCAGTTCATTGTTTCGTCCCCTTCATCCAACTCGTCTGCTAACATGTGCATGGTCTTCTTAGGTACGATTGAACCCGCAATACACTGATGCATAGTGTCTATGCTGATATTCAAGTGTGTGCTAGTGGTCATGCACATCAACTTGACAAAGCACATGTTCAACCCCAGTTGGACTTGCTTCTTGTCTTTTCCTTGGTGAGTGTGTTGAATGGGTTGAATTGCATGCATGTGCTCAATGACATGCATGTTGTTGAATCCCTTGCATGCGATCAAGAAAATGGCTCACCATTTATGCTCTGTGTCGGCTGCTCGAATGGATCCTTAACTTGTATGGGCGCAGTTTCATCCATGAGTGCATGTTGTGCCCATTGTTGTTCCTGTTCCTGCTTCAACTCATTCATTTGTCTGTGTAGCTTCCTAATCTTCCTGAGTTGCTGCTTCATTACATGCAACTCCTTCTTTGTTACATCTTCTGCCTTTGCATAACCTTCATGTTGTGCTATCACCTCATAACCCGAGTCTCCAAAGTTGCTTTCATTATCAGTGGATCTGCTTGATCTTGCAACTTTGTTCTGCCTCTGTGTTGTCAACAACCTTCCTCTTGCATTCGCTGCATCTGATGTGTTCGCTACATTCGTTGCATTCGGTATGTTGCTTTTAGTTGTTGTTCATGATGCTACTCGTTGTGATGATGCTGTTTGATGTCCTTGTCTACGAACAACTTGATGCCTTTGTGAGTAGGCAAGCTCATAGACACTTGATCAATTGCATCTCCAGGTGTGCTCTTAATGGTGTCCTTGTCTCTGCTCTCTTGGAAAACATTGTACCTGTACTTCTAAGAGGTAGATGAACACCCGCGATACCTGGAGACATGGAAACACTCATAGAAAGAAATTTGTCACTCGAAAACCAAAATGAACATGAGAACTGACTTACAACATACCTGGGTGAATGATCACGAAGGTTACGCAATTTCGGTTGGGAGGTCGAGAGATCAACTACCAAGACTGCTCAAGGCACAGTCTAGGCTATTAGGAGACTAGCTAACTACTGGAACTGTGTAATGCATAATGCAGTCTGGCTACTGACTATTGGGATTGCACAATGCGCAATTCCAGGTGGGAAGGACTATTAACCTAGGGATACAACTGTGTAATTTCGTAGGCCAAGCAATCACTGTCCTCCAGAAATGCACAAAACAATCTTGGAGGCTAGTGCCAGATAGGAATGCGCAAATATAGAGAGGAAGGTGAGTCTTCCTTTCCCAGATTGTGCAATGTAGCATTGGTGAAGGCATAGCCCGGGCCAAGGTTGGCCGACTCACCGACGGGCAACTAAAAGCAACTAAGACAACAAATGCATGGTGACACTAAGTGATAGCAAAAGTGATTGATAGTGCATGCAAAACATGAATGAAATATTCAACAAACATATCAACATGCATATGGGTGAATTAGTTTATGCAACAATTTCATGCATGTGACAACATTGAGATAGCGACGAAAACAAAAAAAAAGTTAGGACAAGCTAGAATACATGTAAACGACATCAAGCGTTCAAAAAAATCAAACAAATAATACTCACACAAGCGAAAACACAAAAAGCGACAGAAATGTAGCACAAGGCATGGGAAGCGGGCTTACCCCAAAACAACTGAGTTAAACGAGTCGACTACTCCTAGATCTGATGTGGGATGTTAGAGCTGCAAGGTTGATGTGAGGAATGAGCTCTACAACATCTGGTTGATGAGTTTTGATAACATCGAGGTTATGACGTGCATGCCACAAATATAGGGGAAGTGACACTTGGTAGGAGATTTCTGAATTTCTCCTTGCATGTAACCTCCAAGTGCTAAACATAGATCCCTGAGATAAGGGATTCCTTTGCATGCTACCTTGGGAGAAGATGCCTATGCATGCAAGTCTGTTTTTCTCGGTCCTGGAGGGAACTGGTCAAGTCAGCTGCACATGCAAGTGGTTGTTCAATTGCTTGAAGGAAATGCACATTTTTAGCTAGGATCTGGGATGACTGATTTGGGTCCCGGTGTGACAAAGGACCCTTCCAAGACCTTTTACTTTCGTGATGTGTTAAATTGCATTTTTAAAAGAACATAAATGAATACATCTGCATGCTGTAAAGAAGAGGAACATGAAAATCATTAGCAACATAAAATAACAAGACATTGATAATGGAGTTTGTCCAGGAGGGACTACGTCTCCGGGCCTCAGTGTGAAGATGGTGTAGGTCGCTGCATTAAGTTCTGTCAATAGTGATAATGTACATAAGAGATGACGTCACTATCATAGAAGGAAAATTCCTTCACACGGGAGTGGCTCCAAGAGATGTTCCGCTACAGGAACTCTTAGTTAAAAAGGACTCCTATCAGTATGACATAAACTCATGCATGATGATCATGAGCATCCTACCAACATGGCATAAAAGGGATCTCAATGCAAAAATACATGGCGACAACATGAGTATCCCATTAACATAATGACAAAGGGATCTCAATGCAAACATACATGGCAACAACATGAGTATCCCATCAACATAACAATAAAGAGATCTCAAACAAAACATGATGAATCATGACGACAAGTACATCCCACAAATGTTTCCGCATCACATCAAGCAGGAATCATGAGACAAGTAAGAAACAAGATCCCACATCAAACATCAAACAGGGATCTATGCAGCACAATGCATAGCAAAAAGAGGTACATGAACACATTGCATATAACTCACATCCAGGGGCCATATGAAGAAAAGGATGTCAAACTGCCGAAGCTATTAATACCATCGATCTCACGGCATCGAATCTCATGGAAATCATTGCTCGCACATGAATGCTAACACCTGCACTCCACTTAGAAAAGTGGCCGAAAAATGGAATAAGAAAATGGAAAATCTGAACACACCATCAGATTTGTGGTGTCGAATACTGCAAAATCGGCTGTCAAATTTCTGAATTTTGAGAAAGTGGAAATCTCAGGCTTAAGGAATATTTTAGATTCCCGCTAAATTCCTCAAAGATTCCATCCTCTTGGTCCTCTGAAAATTTGTTGCTCAGATCAGGAAACTCACTGCACCATCGGGTTTGTGTCGCTGAGAGGTGTAAGATCGACATAAAATTTGTCCAATTTAGACATTCCAAAAATTTCACCCTCCTAAGAATTTTGCTCAATCCTAGTTCCGCTTGCCTCTTCGTTGGGCTCATGGTGCCACCTGCAAATAAATTAATTAAAAATTCTACCTCGATTTCCATGTGTGCTCCTGGTTCCTCCATTCCTGGGTGCACTCACAAAAGATGGGTTTATATAAGTTTTTGGTGGGTGGAATTTACAATAAAGCCCCACTGGGCCATTGGTAATAAAGACAATTAGTTATGGGGAGGTCGGGGGAATCAAATCTCACCTCCCCCAAAATCCATGTAATTTTTATTTGGGCACGTTTGTATTAAATTGGGGCATTGTTGGAATGGTGGCACTAAATTTTGTTGGGTTTGTTGTTTGGTTGTACCATGGGGCTGCTGCATGGGCGGGGTTGGCCCTCTCGCTGGCCATAGGTTCGACTCCCACCAGCCTCATTTTGTGTGATGGCATTTATGTTAAGAGGGTTGGGTGTACTACGTTGTTTGGTGTGGTGGGGCCGGCGGGGGTCATGGCCCGTCGACCCTTTAATAATTGTTTTTGTTAATATAGTTTGGGGTGGTGGGGGTAGTGGCATGCCACCTCATTTATATATATATTTTTATTTTTATTAATATACGGCCATTTCAAAAATTCCAAAATTTGACCGAAGGAGTCAAATTAAACAGGCCACAAATTCACCCGGAATCAAGCCGGAGTTGACCGGATTTCGTCTGCCGGAAAACTTCCAAATTGTGTCTCCATTAAACCTGCCCAGTCAACAAACAACGTAAACTTTGAAACGAGAACTGATACTGTTACCCGTTTTGTAAAGATAGCAAAAAAGTGACCCGATTTTGAAAAGGGGTGATGCAGAACACACATGTTTTTTTTAGAGCATAGTTTTTGGCACTTTAATTTTTTTTTTTATGTACATTACATTTTAGAATGGTAGTGATTTTCATGCTGGTTTAACCTTTTTTTAAAAGACCTACTCTTTTACTTTAAATTTTCTAATGTATGAAATGTAAATAATTATTTTGTAAATTTAATAATTTTGGAAGTGGTCTTCTTCTTCATATTTTCTTGTTTTTATTTTTATTTTTAATT
>APFE031411096.1:60912-77428 GCA_000404065.3 Pinus taeda
TGTCGTGGCCCTCCGCTCCCCGGCCGTCCGTTTTGGCGTGACCATGGGCGGAGGGGTCTGTGTGTAGGCCCTCCGCCCACGGCCGCGCTACCACGGGTGGCCGGGGGGCAGGCGGGCGATTCGGGGTCATGATAAAATATTTTATGCCATTATTTCGAAATGTTGAAATTTTACTTTTGAAAAAAAATTTGTTCTCCCAGCGTTAACACTTTTCATTTTGAGGGTGTTTTTTGGATAATTTTTGCGCAAAAAATTGGTTTTCACCGCCATTCTTAAAACATGTTGAAAATTTGCCCAAGAAAAAAAAATGTGTTATTCCAGCATCAACACTTTTCGTTTTTAGCATTGTTTTTGATGATTTTTTGGGGTTTTTTGGCCAGAGTTCCCGTTTTGAGTTTATAGTTCTCGTTTCAAAGTTTACATTGTTAACAAAAGTCAACCAAAACTTTGACTGGCTCGTTCTCCCTTATACGAGCTTAGATTGACGAACCGTTCACACCGTTGTGATCAGGATGACAAGATCTACACTCTGGTCTTAGTTCGAAAACATTCTGATCACTTTGATTTTTGAGCTTCCATAAGCCCTCTTTGTCCTGTGTGTGTCTTTGGAGCCACCTAGATCAATCCTCCCCACTGAGGAGCTTTTGGTCCTTCAAAATCATGAGAAATAATCTGCAACTTCTCTGTACCTTGTCTGCATCACAAGCATCCTGAAAGGTCTCACTTCCATCTCCTTCACCTTTGTTCTTCGGAGCCTTAAGCAATGAGCCGACACCTGCAACCTCTGCAACCTGTAGTACATTGTTTTGCAAATTACATGCTTGACTTACATGACCAACTAATGACCCAAGCATCCCATACTTGCCACGAGTTTATATCACATACTCGATGGTCAAGTTTACATCAAGATGGAAATAATACCTCAGCTATGAAAACAAGGCCAACATATCATTATTGCTTCAACAAGTGATGGAAAACACATCATCACTACAACACATGATTTACAACAATAAGGACAACACTATTGTTTCTTTGACAGGTGATGGAAACACGACATTACTTTCATAGTTTAAAATGCATCACGAAACAAGATCAGACATCATTGTTGCTTAGCAAGTGATGGAAACACATCATCACTTTTACATTTTAAAATGCAACAATGATTTACAAAAGCATGACCATAACAAGATAACATATCTAGAAACCTTTTTTCACTTATCAAGGTGAATGGGCCGCCTCCTTGTGGCTCATTTTCTGGTCCAACAATTGTTTCACCTGGTTCATGCATCGATGCTTTCTTTTTAAGGTTTTGCTCTGGATGGAGCCTCCAGCAAGTGGCTCTTTGATGGCCACTTCTGTTGCAATGACTGCAATAGGTCTTCTTCCTCTAGATTTTCTTAACATGTTTCTTTGCATGCTATTGAGAGGTTCTTTCATGCCTCATCCTATTTTGTGCTGCTATTCTTTTCCAACACTTAGAAAATGTATGGTTATGTAATCCACAAAAGGTACATGTTTTTCGATGCCATGATTTATGTCCATCATTAAAAACATGATTATAATCGAAATGAACATTCGAATGTCGAGACTAGTTATACCTGTCCTTGCTATCTCTAGTGTAAGTATCGTGATAAGAGCTTGCCTCAGCTCTTTCCTTGTCATGGGAATTGCCATGGGATGATGGGGATGTGTTCCCATCATTCTCTTTCCTTGACAATTTTGACAATGTCTCAGAAGCATATGACACCTTCAAGCATTCCCCTTTGGTGTATCTCAAGCCTGCAAATTGAGGTCTCTGCATAACTTCCAATGGTTGAGTTATGCCTTGGTTATTAACACCAAGTTCTTTTTCCTCCTCGTGCCTCGTCCTAGTAAGGAGCCTCATGTTTGTCCCTGTAATTGGGATCTCCAAATCTCCAACAAAAATCATACTATGTGAAGCCAAACTGAAAGGAAATCAACATCTTTTACCTCCTCTCTCGATTTGGAAAGAACTAATGAGGGCTTCTCATCATCTGTTGTTGGTGGTTCTCTAGCTGTCTCGGCACATTCCCCAACTTCTTTTTGGACATACCCAAGTCTTGTTTGATAGGGTAATTCTTCTACTTTGATGGGGTTGATAATGCCTTGGCCATTAACGCCCAATCATTTTCCTTCATACCCCATTCTCTTCAACAGTTTGGAGCCAATTCCCTTGGTATGATTTTCAAAAACAACGAAATCATTGTCAGGACACATACATGAATTTGAAGAATTACATTTTACCTCATATGGGTCACGCTGCAGCTTTTCCAAGGCCTCGTCCTTTGCTTGCAGCTGTCGTAGCAAACTATGTTTCTCCTCTTTCTCTTCTTGTAGGAGCATCTTTAATTTAGCGTTATCTATTTGAAGACTTTGGTTGTTGTGCTTTAGTTCTTCCAGGGTCTCTTTCATGGCTTGCAACTGAAGCTGCAATCACTCCTTTTCCTCTATCTCTTTTTGTAGAGTTTCATACATTATCTATACCATTTGGGAAATTTTTAGCATGGTTTCGTACATTGCTTTTTCATCCTCTGTCGCTGCACGTTTCATTGTTGACAGTGCAATTCACATCCACACAAAGACCGCTCTAATACCACTTGATCTGGGTCTGGGTGTGACAAAGAACCCTTCCAAGACCTTTTACTTTCGTGATGTGTTAAATTGAATTTTTAAAATAACATAAATGAATACATCTTCATGTTTTAAAGAAGAGGAACATGACAATCATCAGCAACATAAAATAACAAGATGTTGATAATGGAGTTTGCTTAGGAGGGACTACATCTCCAGGCCCTGGTGTCAAGATGGTATAGGCTATTGCATTACGTGTTATCAATAGTGATGATGTACATAAGAGATGATGTTTCTATCATACAAGGAAAATGCCCTCATGCAGGAGTGGCTCCAAGAGATGTTCCGCTATAGGAACTCTCAGTCAAAAAGAACTCCTATCAGTATGACATAAACTGATGCATGATGATCATGAGCATCCCGCCAACATGGCATAAAAGGGATCTCAATCCAAACATACATGGCGACAACATGACTATCCCATCAACATAACTGGTGGGCTCTAGTATTGCAGCAATAATGATGTAACCCCTGGGGCTCCATTCTTTACTCTTATCAACCCGGTAGTTCGTAACAAACTTGGAAGCGACGGTGCTGTATGCACAAGTACTAGCTCTTGCCGCAGCTATCACTTGGTCAACTGGTACAAGTCCGCTAGGAGCTTAAGCCAACTTTTATGAGCTCTGAGAAGAAGCTTTTTAACTGATGGATGAAAGATAACTCAAAGGAATCTAATCTACTTGCAGAAAGAAACTGAAAAGCTGAAAGGAAATGTAAACCCTAACAAACCCTAATTTTACCAGCTAGCCCTACTGATGCGAAAAAGAGGATGCAAGCTACTGAAAGAGATGCCATTGACTTCTATGAAGGTAAAATGCATGTGTCTAAGTTATCACTATCTGAAGAATCTGAAGCAAACATCTTTTTGTATTTTTGACTAAGTTGTCAGGATTATCATGCATGCGCTTTCACTGTTTTTGACTGTGCAGAGGTGGATCGGCGAGAGGAAATGCTTGCAGGAGGTTGGGAACATTCAAAGAGGGCCTAAGGGGTTCCTAGCACCCTTCCAGAGAGTTTCACAGAGTTTGGCTATCAAGAAACCACTTTCGTGAGCTTCTACAGGAAGTCTGCAGGGGTTCTACAAGATGTTCTCGAATTTCTATAAGATGTTCTGTAAGTTTCTACAGGATGTTCAGAAATGGGATTTTGGAGGATTGATGGAGGGAAAAAGGTAAAGGAGTGGGTATGGAGGTGAGATAAGGGTGTAAGGAGGTCCAGGGCTTGGTGGATGGAGTTGAGGAGTGGCGAGGATGGTTGGATTTGTTCAAGGAGGGATAGAACAATGTTGCACAAAAATATGGGCATTAGGGCGAAGCAAGTGAATGTGGCGAAAGTGAGGCAAGGATCCAAAGTAGAGGATGGAGCAGGTGGGATTGATGGAGTACGGGAAGATATAGAAGTGTTATAGGTGCTCTACACGTTATCTTTCAAACGGAATAAACAAGGACTTGGAAAATCAAAGACCTAATTACGTTAGCCTATTCTGACCTAGATAATAGCAAAGAAATGGAACAAAAGTTTATTTGCACGAAATCAGGTGAAACAACTATGCAACTAAGCAATCATAAACTTAAGCATGCAACCAAAACTGATATCAAGTTCGGCAACTAAGAGTCTAACACTACTAATTGCATGGTGAAGCAAAGACAGTGTTTTTGGTGGCAGCAAGGTCACCTTGGTCCCAACCCATGATTCCAGTGAGGGAGAGGTGAGATCCAAGGTGCTTGATGGCCTTTTTCTGAAGATCTTCCCTATTATTGACCTATCAAGTAAATCTGAACATGAAAAAGCCTTTAACCATCAACTATGATCTAAGTAACCAAGCGAGATTCTAATCTAACTTAACAGAAATTACTTTGCAAAGACATAAAAAGTAAATAACAGTACACAAAGGAAGCCTTGGCACTTGGGTTGGGCCCAACCCTAAGAGCTATAGGCTCCTAAAAAGAACTCAGAACTGATGCCAAATAGATCTGCTTCCCATTACTAAAAAATAACCATGTCTCAAGAAAGTTATACAACAACAGCTACGAAAATGAGCTGAGAAAATAACAGCACTATAGTACGAAATACAATAGTCCAAAATGTAACCTACGAAGGCTGGAAGCCTTCCTATTTATGCCCTACGAGGGTCTCCAGTAGCCCTCCTTAACTCAAGGGGCTCGGCTTCTCCAATTGCCAGTGATCAGCCACTTTACACAAGACTGCTCGGCTGCACTTGGGAATCCTTTTCGGTGGCCTGTAAACTCCGAGCTGAGGGTGGAGATTTCGAGGAAGGGGCCATTTAATGCAAGGGACACCCTTCCTACGAATCCTCACCGTTGTTCCTTCATGCTTGGCTATCATTTGGCTCATAAGTTCTTAGCCTTGGTCCAAAATTTGTCCAAAAATATGCATTAACAATGTGTTCGCTTTCTTGATCAAGTGACTATCCTCATTCGTTCAACTAACATAAATATACTCAAAAAACATGCATAAACTATGGAAAATGGTGGATTGACGAAGAACAACTAGGAAAAATGAGCCCAATAAGCTACCCAATTTCGGGGCTCATCATCAACCCCCTGCTAAATGGGTTGCTCATCCTCGAGCAACTAATCCAGCTCATCATCCTTGATAGCCTTGACCGCCTCCCTCACATCTTAGGCCTCCGAGGTGATATCTTCTTCACGGTCATGAAATCCTACTTTTCTTTCCACTTCTTCCCACTCCCTGTGTTCGTCCTCTTCTTTGACTCCCTCCAGCAACCCCAAAAGCAAGGGAGGAATGAATTTTAGGTCGATCCAGTTGGCCTGAAGATTCTGCATGGACTATTTGTAGAGGGGTACTCTTGCCAAGGCCTCCCTCATCCTTGTAGGGGAGTGGTATTCTCTAATTTTTAGGCTGTGGGGCAGTGTGTTCCACCTCCGGGTGCAAGCATGAACGCAGTTATCCCCCAACATCCTCTCCATGTCCTCAAAATGGGCTATGGCTTGAGCTTGACGGTCAATGTAATCTGGTAGGGCCCGAGAGTTATTTGCCAAGTGCTGGTGGGCATATATTAATGTTGAGGGATCCTCCGGCTCTGCTCTGATCATTAGTGGTTCCTTTAATTCCCTGTCCATAACATTTCGGACCTCTGCTGCTCTCTTTTCTTCATGATTTAGCCAAGAGGCCATGGCCATAAGTTGCACGTCTCCTACCGTAGCATTGGGGTCCCATGAGTTCATGTTGGGAAGGGCCAAGTTGTGTAGGTAAAACTCTGATAATTTGGCCTTGTCCTCATATGAGCTACTATCACATAAAGCCATGAATTGATAGTAGTTTTGGAATGGAGTAATGCCCCTTTGGGCCAAGGTGTTAATCTGGAACTGCAATCATTGCTCCTTAAGGTATAAGGCATATTATTTGGCAGGTTACCTACACTGTATTGCCTCCTATGCCCAGCTGGCCATGCAAGCTAGTTGGGCTTCCTTTTCTTGCACCTGTTGCCTTAGAGACTGTATCTCTTGTGCTGCTTGCATTCCTTTTCCTGTAGCTGTCTAGTCAGTGCCTCAATTTCAGCCTGCAACCCATCTCTTCTTTTTTTTTCATCAGGGGCTTCTTTGTCTGTTGTGGGCTCCTCCTGTTGATGTTGTTCTCCCAAGGTGTGGGGCTTGTCTTGCTTAAAGTGTCCCTGTAATTGTAGCTGTTGTTTAAGTAGCTCGTTTTTTTCCTGTAGCTTGGCCCGCTAGCTGATTTCCACATGCCGAACCATAGCCAATTCCCTTCATGCCTCTTTGAGTTGTTCTTCTAAGGGACCTATATCCGCCACACCCTTGGACTTGGCAATTTTCATCCAAGTGTGGGTACTCACTCTCTCTTCTTCTAGTGCAAAGAAAAGTGGCACTGCGAATTTTTGGGGAATTATCTTTCCAGCCTCCAACAGGTTATAGTAGGAGCCCAAGCTGGGTTGGGGGCTTGGTTCCTCAATTTTCTCAGTCTTTTCTTCCTCCTGTGATGATCTAGCCTCCTTTTCTTCCAATTCCTTGGTCTCCTTTAGTCTAGCCAGCGTTTACTGTAGAACTGTCTCGACATGCTGTAGAGAGGTCTTTGTGTCCAACATTTAAACCTTTTCCCTCCAGGTGGACGTTTTCGGGCTTCCCCGTTCATAAGTGATGGATGCTTTTGGAGGAGACTTTTCTTTTTGTGTAGCTGTGGTGTCTTCGATCGTAATTAGCTCTTTTGACTCTGGCTGGGGTCTACTAGCTTTTATCCGCATGCTCCTTCTTGCCTTAAAATACATGGAAGGCTCCCTTTTTCGCTTCCCATTTTGCTCTAGGGTTGTGCTTAAGGCAGCCAGCACCGCTGCTACCTCCCTGGCCAGAATCTCAGGATATTTCTCCTTCTACTACTTTGTGTCCATGCTTCCTATAGAAACTGTTTTCGGACTTCCTGTAGAAGCTGTTTCCAGACTTCCTATAGAAACTATTTTCAGACTTCCTGTAGAAATTGTTTCAGCCTGTTTGGCTAGATGTGTCTTCCATGTTAATTCCTATTTGGTTGCCTTGGTTGTGTCCTCCTTTGGTTGGACTTTTTCAGTCCTCTCTGCTCTACTCTGCAGTCATTTCTCCCTGGGTCTTTGTGCCATTGGTCCTCCCATATTTTTAGGCTCAAAAACTTGGCCTTTTCCTCGTTTCTCTTTTTGTTCTTTCTGTGGTGGTATGTCCTGTGTTTCTTTAGCATTGGATTTCTGTCCTGCCTCAGTGTTTTTCCCTTCTTCACTGCTGGATGAGGTGAGTTCCTCAGCCAGAATTCAGATATCGTCATCTCTGGACATGTTGCGGAAAATCTCCCAGGAGAGGGGGACAATGTAGTTGTGGAGGGCATCCTCTACCAAAAGCTTGATGAGCCCATGATGTGCTAGCTAATCTGGTGTCCCTTCCTTTAATTTTGTGCCATATTCAATCAATGATTGTAGAAGAAAATAGGGGATGCTTAACTTATTTTCTGGAGGTAAATCCAACCCATGTCTTAGTTCACTCAATAATCAAAAATGGTAGCCGTAGACAATACTGGATCGCCCCTCACATGTAATGTATTTCATGATTTGGAGACTGGCTTCGCTCAAAAGAGGATGTAAGCCGGCTCTCCGTACCCGATTCTTGTCTTCTGTAAAACGTTCCTCAGTTAGGAAGAATTCTTTCTTGGCTTTTTGGCCCAATTCCCTCTCCTCTTTGCTCCAGGGTATCCCTAATGGCAGACCAGTGACATGACTAATGAGTTTAGGGGTAAGCTGCAGGGTCAACCCTCTGAATCTCACGGTGGCCTGTGTCTTTGGTTTAGGTTGCAGGGACATTAGGAATTCCTCCGTTATCTCATCATCGTGACCCTAGATTTTGTCACAAAAGGTCATCCAATTGTCACTGGTGAATAGGCTCACCACCTCAGGATGTTCATGCAATTTAGTGGAATCCGAGGGTTCTTTCCTGATAAACCCCCCTGGCATGGTGAGAGTGCTCTGTTTTAATGCTCTGAGCAGAAAGGGACTGCTATTTTATGGTTTCCTCCTTTAAACTTTAGGAACAGATCTCTCAGGGGTTTAAAGTTTAATCTGCACCAATTTCGTGGTTCTAATGCTTTTTCTACCCAAAACTCGGTTGTCCGTGTATAGCAGGAAGAATTAGGTTTCCACAGACAGGACACAGAGCTTAATTTTCATCACCAGCATACATTCAACCGAGTAAATTCAAATTCTTCACACACAGGTTAACCCTCACAGTGCTTCATCTTTCTTACAGGAAAAAAATGTTTTAACAGGAACTGTGGAGGAGAATATTGATGCAGAACCGACTGAGAAATTCCACGCAACACAGGCAAACTGCTGTTTTTGACTCACAGGCAGACTTGTCTCTAATTCTCCTACTCCAAACAGTTCAATTCACCACCTTTCAAAATATACCATGCGTGGAAGAGTGTTTTCGAGTCTACCTCTCTTGGAACTCCAAATTTGATGAAGGAAAGCCCAGGCTTCTCTGTTCTGGAAGGCTATGTCGTACTTCCAGTAGAACTTCTTCCTGTATAATTCTTTCCAGCTTCTGTAGGATGTTACTGTGCCTCTCAATGAGCTTGGTATGCGGGAGAACTTTGAAACAAGCCGAAAATCTCGGTGGAGGACGACGAGTTAATGAATTGTGGAAGCAGAGGATGAGTACTTCGGGCAGGATGTTGCAAATGCAAATGAACAGTGGGTGTGCGAGTCTCTAGCCAAACATTTTGAAATGCTATTTTCTAACTAAAGGGTTTTCATAAGAAGAGTCATATTGGTAAGCCAATTTTTAAGAGTCAACATCATGACCAACATTGTCAACATAGTAGGGCCTTAACTTGAAATCTCTTCACATATCAGAGCATAATGATGGAAGGCTTTATGTGAGATACCACATTGCCTCTTGAAGGTACATACCCCATCTAGATGTTCACTAGGTATGTCGTTTTTGGACTATTCTTATCTTGGATTCCCAATCCTCAAAGAATATTTATCCACTTCAACCACTCTTGTCTTGGATACCTTTCCAATCCTCAAAGGGTTTTGACCAACAAGAATACTTCATATCTTGGATTCTTTGTCCTCAAGTAGTATTAATCTTATATGCTTATATAATCCTCTGTTCTCCATTATCCCTCCATGGCCTTCACTTAGACGTATGGTTGTTAGTCCTGGCCTAGTCCATGATACATGAAGAAGAGAATACGATGTCTAACATCACTCCCTCTCAACTAGGGAGCATATCCCCATTCCCTCTTAATCAGGGAATAGATCCTTGCTCCTTCTTCGACATATAGGGATACTTATTACTCCCCCTCAATCATAGAGGAGATTCTTATACTTCCTTTCAACTAGGAAGTCATAACCATAGGCTCTCTAACTTGTCTTCATAAGTGTGTAAACTACAAGTTCTTCATGGAGATCTTCAAGTAGTAGCTTCATGGCTCCTCTTTCCTTTTGTATATCATCATATTGAGCTTATTTCTTTCTTGATATTATGGATTCACCATCTTCCTTTATTCTTATGTGAGGGTTCAGGCCATCAACCTTCCATATCACTTTCCTCTACTTATCATCAATGAAAAATAGATTTAATTGTAGCTCCTTATAAACATTAAAGTGATCTTCATCAACATCAGATCATTGTCTCGTATTGCTACCGTTCAAATCCAAGATTGTGATGTAAACATATTGACTACATAACCCTTCAAGTATTGTTAAATTCATTCACTCAATTCACATGTCCTTTGAATCAAGTTCAACACCAATATTTGAACTTGCCTCAACTGTTATTATGAATTTTTGCAATATCCTTCCAAGTAGAAAAACAATATGTTAACTAGATAACCAATACCAATAAATATCAAAATCAGATTTAGCTTATTATGATGGCCCTTTCATCAAATTATTTTCTTACTTGAATCCTTTCAGATCAACATCCTTTGGCATGATCCATCTCCATAATGTACAAGAATCCTTCTCCATGTATCTGCTTTTAATCAAGGTTCCCATGGATCGAACTTGATTAACAAAATTCAATATCTTCCTTAGATTTGTCATTATTAACTCCCTTTCTTTTGTTTGGAGACTATTATTGATGTTGATAAATATCATTATATTTATGCCATGCAATATTATGTGAGTGTCTTCATATTTATCCATACCGAAGCATATCAAACTTCTTCTTTCAAGCATCGAGTAATCACATGAAAGACTTACTGAGCACATTTTTATAACCAACTCTTTTTTCAATATTCTTATAGATATGAAACCTACCCTAGAGAAGAGTTACTTAAAACATGTATACCTTTGATTCCATACAACCATCTAGCCATCCTTTCTTGAATGAGTTGGCTTCTTATACCTATCGAAGATAAGTTTCTTTTCAAAAGGAGAAAGACTTTAAATATGTCTTTCACACTTCAATTGGACCATTTTCATTCTTTCATCCATCAAGACTATAGATTAGATGGAATATATACTAGTCATAATGGTTCTTCCAAGAACCTTCCTAAATGATGGTTCATGTAGGATCTTGATGATCCCTCTTTCCAAGATGACTACCTCTAAAATTATATTTGAAAATGCTTAGATGTACTATAAACATACAATATGGTTTCAATATTCTCATTCTTGTAAGCTCGATGATTTTCTTTCAATGAAATTCATTATGGAGATTCTAGTCTTACTAACATATGCTTCTTTCTATGATGCCATGCTTTTATGAAACCAAGGCTCTTCCAGAGAATCCATCAATTCATGCTACTCTAATTTATACTTAATAAAAGAAAGAAAAATCACATAATGAACTTGATAGAGATGGAGCTTCCTTCAATAGTAAAGATCCTTTGGATCTCTTAGAGATGGAGCTTATTGTGATGGTGGCATTTGCTTCAAGTTCTGTTAATGTTGGACAAAAGAGGATTTTTGTAATCACATCTTCATAAGAAACCACAGATATTGAGTCAAATTAATAGGTAGCACCTTTCATAGCCTAAGATAGTACAAGGGGTTGGGAGGGAGTGTTACATAAACAAAATAATGCACTTTCCACCACTTTTTGTAGGAATATGGAAAACCCTATGCTTCAATAAGGAATGGCATAAGTTAGTTGAAACTTGAAAAAAGAAAAAAAATATATAATGTAAGTAATGTTAAAGGAGAAACCAAATAAAAGTTATCAGAAGAATTAGAACCAATATTGAGACAACAAACTAGGTAGGGATTGTTAATGACACCTTATGGAATTTTCAATCAATGGGTGTGTTAGGGCTCTAGGAAACTCTCCTAGGTTGTGGCTCGGAGATGCTTGGTAACATATAATCTTCAGTATGGTTCTAGGAACTTATTGGGATGGGTGATGGTTTGGTTCAAGCCAGATAACCACTTCTACTCTGTTTTCACTCCAGACATGCATGAACACCCTCAAAATACAAGGCTTTAGACCACCAATGCTCAACAATTTGGGAATTAGGTGAATAGATGAGGAATACTAACCACACTAGCAGATGCATACAAAATGTATTATGGCCAGCTGCAACTAGTAAGGAAGCTTGCAAATCTAATCTATCAATGCAGAGATAAGATGACAGTTATCTTCACTACAATAAAACCTTGTGATTAGCGTCCCTTTTTTCTTCCTTTTTTGCATCTAGAGCCCATTTTTGGTGCTATTTGTGTCCATTTATAAAATATGGTGCAAAAATTGATGCGAAGTTTGCACCAAGTTTTATGCCAAGTTTTGTGTCATCCTTTGCACCATGTTTTGCATCAAGTTTGGCACCTAATTTTGTTTCACCAACTTTTTTATCATTTATTGCATCCACTTTTTGCGCCTACACTTGCATCAAATTTTTCATCATCTCTTGCATCCTCTTTTGCATCATTTTAAAAATTATTTTTGCATCCATTTTTACATCATATTTTGCATCCCCTTTGCATCAAGATTTGCATCAGGTTTTGTGTCACATATTGTATCTACTTTTGCATCTAATTTTGTTTCATTAACTTTCGCATCATATTTTTCATCCACTGTTGCACCCATGTTTACGTCCACTTTTGCATCCCTTTTTGTATCTTATTTTTCATCTTCATTTTCTTCTTTTTTTGCATCTATCATTACATCCACTTTCGTTGTGACACTATTTGTACCATGTTTTGTACTTACTGTTGTACCCACGTTTGCTTGCAATTTTGCATCCATCTTCACATCCACTTTTGCATCAAAATATTGCATCTATTTTTGCATCCACTTTTGTGCTGGGTATTGAATATCATTTTGTATCATATTTTGCATCTACTTCCATTGCATCCATATTTTTCATCTAATTTTGTTTCTTCTTTTGCACCCATTTTTGTATCCACTTTTTCATCCCTTATTGCATCTTGTCTTGCATCCAAGTTTGCATATTTTTTGTGTTTTTTATTACATCCACTTTCTGATCCACTTTTTTTGTGCCATATCTTGTGCCTATCATTGAAACCCACATTTTCTTCCAATTTTGCATCCACATTTTCATCCTCTTTTGTGTCCAAGTTTGCATCAAATAATTTTTGTGTTTTTTGCATCCCATTTTGCATCTACTTTTACATCCACTTCCGATGTGTCCAAATTTGAACCTAATTTTGTGTCCACTATTGCACCCATGTTTGGTCCATGTTTACATCCATTTTTTAATCCAATTTTGCCTCCTTTTTGCATCCAAGTTTGTGTCTTTTTTTTTTGTTCATTGTTGTATCCACACTTATCTCACAACAATTCATGCTAAGTTTTATGCCTACTATTACACCCATGTTTTCTTCCACCTTTTCATCCATGTTTGCATCCTATTTTGTGTCCAAGTTTGCATCAACTATTGCATCTACTTTTTCATCCACTTTTGTGTCAATTTTTCTGTCTTGTTTTTCATCTACTTATGTTGTGTCCACTCCATCCAATTTTACGTCTATTGTTGCCCCCATTTTTTTCTTTTAACTTTTGCATCCATTTTCCAACTCTCATATATTTTTTGCATTAATGATATTTCTTATTACATTAACAATTATGAACAACTGATGACAATGTCAGTAATTATGACGATGATAATAATGAAGATGATGATGATGACATGAATTTTGATTATTATGATAATCAAAATGATGGTAAAGATGATGGGGGTTATAATGACAATGATGATGGAGATGCTAATGACCTTGGAAAATCTTCCCAATTTTTAAATGTTGTCATGGTCATAATCATAATCATTATCTTTAGAGTCATCTTCTAATTCATCATCATTTGATCATCATTATCATTATTTTCATCTTGTAATCATCAACAACAATAATGGCATGAATGATGATTATGATGTTCATGACGAAGTTGACAACAATGATGATAAAAATTACATTAATTATGATGATGGGGATGATAAAAATTATAATGATGATGATAATGGTAGTGGTGATGATGATCATCGATCATCTCTAAAAAATAAAGTTGTCATTTCTCTTGCATATATCATGTGTCCTAACAACCCTTTTTAAGCACTCATAATATTTTTTGGGTTGATGATATTTCTTACGACACCTATAATTATGAACAATTGATGACAATGTCCATAATCATGATGATGATGATGATGACATGAATGGTGATTATTATGATAATGAAATGATGAGATTGATGGTGGTGATGATGATAATAGTGAAGATGATGACACTCCCTCTAAACTAGGGAGATACTCATAATGAGACAAAAAAGTACTCTCAAGTTGAAATATTCATATAAGAAGGGATCTGGATTGATAAGCATCAACAATGATTTAAATCATCACAACCAACATTGTCAAAATAGAAAGACCTTGACTAACAAGTTATATATCTCCATTAGATCATAGCACAATGTTGGGAGGCATAAATTTGGACACCACTGCCTCTTTCGGCACCTACCGCACTACGATGTTCATCAAGCATGTCCTCGCATGATCATTTCCTAATCCACTGTCATAATATTTGACACTAGGAAATGTCGATCCTCATGACTATTCTTATCTTGGATTAATGTACTTGAATTATGGCGGTTAGTCCTAGTCAAAGCACAAATTCTCAAATAATATTGGTCCCATATGTTTATCTAATCCACCATTCTCCCTACTGGTGTCTTTAGTAGGCTTACAACTATTAGTCTCGGCCATAGTACATGACAAATGGATAATATGGTGTCAATGCTCACTCCCTCTCAACTAGGGAGGAGACATCCACAAGCATAAGCGTTTCTCAAGAATACCCATCATTTTCATAGGGAATAACATCATTAATTTGTTTTCATCGCATGACGCCTTTATGATTAAGAATTCATAGATCTGTGGCAAAATATTTCCCCTTTTGTAATTTGTGAAGAAAGAAAATCAAAAAGTGAAAGCCAAAATCATTAAAGATAAACTATAATGATTTATCTAAGTCTAAACTCTAAGGTTAAAGTGAAAATTTATGTAAATATTATGTCTATAAGTTGTTCAAAAATTATGAAAACCTCATTCCCTAAGTACTATATATAAGAAAAATCAAAAGAAAGAACAATAAGGCCCAATGAATGGTAACTCATGTGTTCACACCCTCTTTGGAAAACATATGAATATATACACTCCTAGTCACAGTTGATCACATGTTTGTGATGGTTAAATCATGAAGTCCTATTTTCCCCTTTCATTTTCACTTCATCATTTAAGAACCCAATTGAGGATTTAGGGAATTTTTCTTGCCTAAGGGTTTCATGTCTACTCTTGGTTTACTTATGTCACTCTACGGTAAATCATGTGACGGAGTGAAATACTTAAGTTTGTGGAGTTATTAGAATAGTGTATTAAGTTAGTCACCACACACACATGTATTACATGTCATTGATCCACATGTGTGGGTTGGAGACTCATTTCTTGAGAACTTTAATGGAGACTACTTTATGGCTTTAATGGTATAGCTTACAAAATATCTTGTTAAACATTGCGATTCGTCCTTTCTTTTCCTCAAGACACTTGATAATATTGAATTCACTCCCAATAATCCATGGAGATGGGGAGTATAAATTACTTGTGCTAGAAATAGAATTGAGAAATAGAGGTTTTCCATTTGCAATATTGGAGTCATTGGATACATGGTAGTAGTCCTAGATGTCAATTAACTAAAATTATATTGTCATAATGTGAAAAGAGGTAAACATATTAGTAACCTTGATGTCCTGATCATTCCAAACAATAGTCATTCCACCCAAGTATATCTACTCATCAATCACTACTACTTGGAAATCCTCCCCCATTTTCTAATTATATGAGGTAGAACCTCGCTTAATATTTTTATTTCTTATATCAACATTATTGATGGGTGCTTTGCGTACCATTTTTCTTTTAGGAGTATTTGTTTTCCTTTACTATTGAGGTCCCTCATGTTCCATGAGACTATTTTCATGGAGAATTTACACAGAAAGGAAGTATAATGTGACTAAAAAAAAATGTTCCAAGATTTAGGTTATTGGACAATGCCACTTCATGACTCCTATATTTCCTTAACCTGGGACTGAATGGTGAACTTGATAGCCTTAAGGGAAATATACCAATGAAAATCTCAAAAAGAGGTGACTTTTGACTTTATCACATACAAGTTAGTAGACTAAAAAAAATATCCGTAAAAATTTCATCAATCAATGAATCTTTTAAAAAAATATCCAAAACAATTTCATCAAGCAATGAAGCATTACATTATAAATTACAATCTATAAAACTTTTGGGAACATTTTGTTAAACCATGTTCAAAACCAACATATTTAATATTAATATTTAACAATAATATAGAAAATAACACATTTTCATAAATTAAATAACAGGTTATCAATCCTAAGAAATGTCACTAACATAAAACTAAAAAGCATGCAAATAATGGGAGTGACCACTCAAGACCACCATAAGACAATTAATTTATTAAGACAAGGATTAATGGCGAAAGAAATCTACAAAGGGAAAAGGCAAACCTCTTTTAACTTTTTTGTTTTATTAGGTGCAAGTTGAGCATCTCAAGATATAATAAAGAGAAGAATTAATTTTATTTCATTAAGAAAACCCAAGCACATTCTATAACTTAGCAAGGAAGAGATGTATAATACACATCTCAACAACACAACACATGGCATTAAGTTACTTTTTTTTATATATAATTTAAACTTATATCATAAAATCACAAATTTAGAATGAATGGATGTTTAAAATCCATTTTTATAAAAAGAAAATATAATTTTTGTTATAAAAAAAGCTAACAACTAAATATATTTTTTTAGAAAGTAAAAAAATACTAAACTGAATATATATTAAAAAAAACTAAACTAAGCAA
>APFE031411106.1:5146-17489 GCA_000404065.3 Pinus taeda
ATTGGTCCATGAATTCTATTTAAAGTGCATGGAGGGTCATTTGTAGGTTCACCGTGCATGAGAGAAGCTTATGTAAATTTTCATTCTTTTATTAATAAATTGCATGTAGTAGCCACGTTGGCGCAGGCCGTGGACTGTTTACCTCTTTGAGGGTTTTAACCACGTCAAAATACTGGTGTATTGATCTGTGATCTATTTGTGAGAGGTGGCCTTTTGGTGTTCTGTTTGAGGAACTTACCCTGTAAATTCCTACATGGTATCAGAGCTATTTGAGGGCCGCGTCCGTTGTTGATCCAAATCTGAAGCCGGTAGAACTGCATGCGACTGCCATCTCCTAGATATATTGTTTCTGATTTCTTTCGCTCTGAGAGGACTGCTCTGTTGTGTTGGGAGCATCTGTTCCAGTGTGGAACCTCTTTCGTTTCACACGAAAAGGTTTCCGGTAGCCCTAGCTACGTCATTTTTTGGATCTGGAGGTATACAGTGTTTATTTGCAGTTTATTGTTATTTTCTCTATGTTTATTTCGGTTTCGGTTTATTTAGCTTTTTTTTTTACCGGATATATACCTTTCATTTCTGTGTATGCTCTTTGCCCTGCGACTCTGTGCGATCTGGGCAAATCAGAAACAGAAAGGAAGAATTTTTCTCATGTGTATGCTCTTTTCCCTGCACCTTAGTGTGATCTCAGAAAATCAAAACATCGAGGAAAACATTTAGTTTATGGGTAAAGCTAACATTAAGCCGTAAGGCTTGTTTTTTTTGCATGTCCGTGTTGGGTTTTGTGTTTTTGTTTTGTAGGGAGAAAAAGAGCTTTCTCAAGCAAGCATGCAATCCAAAGCATCTGTGACTAAAAGAAAACAAAGCCCTCCCCCCCTCTCTCTCTCTCTCTCTATCTTTTTGTATAGCTCACTTGGTTCAAAGCTAATTTAAGAGAGTAGAGGTCTTGGGTTCAAATCTCCTTTTTGTTGAAAAATGAGCGTTTTTGTTTCATTTCCGCACATTCCCGCACTTCGCTGGCGCCTTCATCAACTTTTTTTAAAAGGTCATAACTTCTTCATCCGGAAGCTGTTTTCAGAACCGTTTTTTTTTAACCAGCCTAATTTTTTGATCTCTTTCCTTTGGAACACTTATTTTCAGCATATCTAGCTTTAGCTTTATTTTTTTGCTTTACTTTTTCGATTCTCAAATGTATAATTAGGACTTTAATTGGAATATAAAGTTATATTAATATGATAAAAACAATGGCTTTACTTTTTCGATTCTCAAATGTATAATTAGGACTTTAATTGGAATATAAAGTTATATTAATATGATAAAAACAATGGTGAAATTTCAGTAGCATAACCCGTTGAAAATAGACCTCATTAACATAATCCGTTGAAAATAAGCTTTATTTGCAACACCACATAGAATCAGAATCAAACTTCATGGAATGGTTATACCTCATGCTAATTGGAATATGTAGTTATATTAATATGATAAAAACACAAAACACTTACATAATTAGATATTTTTAATGTTTACTTATGACTAGCAAATTTCTAACCTTAACAATTTTAAACGATATTACACAACTTGAACTTCAAAATCCAATATCCCAAACAAAATTTATTATTTCAAAAATTTAGTTTAAAAATTAAATTACATTATATTTATTTATTTGAATTCAATTACATTATATTTCCATAAATCATATTCGATTGATACTCCTGAACATCCTCCGAAAAGATTATCAATAAATGCTTCCGGATCTTTTGCCGTTGGTACATGAGATCCACTATGAATCTTCTTCGCATAGATATAAGGCATGCAACTCTTTTGGTTTTCCTCAGCTACGAAAGTCAGAAGTCAGGGCTCCTCCGTGTGCCTACTCCTCGCACAATACAGGGCATACTCTCCTCCGTCCTCGCACAATACAGGCCATACTCTCCTCCGTCAGCCTACTCCTCGCACAATACAGGCCATACTCCACTGTGCATTCTCTATTCTGTTGGGATTGTCCTCAAATCGAAATCTTTGCACTTGATACGGGATACTTCGCGATTCCCGTCCTCTCTCCAATATTTATATGGAAGAAAATCCCAACTTGTTGAGGCGCACACAGTTTAAAGCGTTGTGTAAAAAACAAACGCTTAGAAATAGTTGTGCGCCGTGCAGGAGAAGAAGGCAGCAATCACGATGGAGGAGATAAAAATTTCATTTGTAGTTGTGGTGTTATCGTTGTTCATAGGTTCAGCTGTGGGCGTTAAGAAGGCAAGAACAAATAAGTGATAGATGATGAATGTTGTTTTAGGTCATTTTAGGTTTTGTATGAATGTTGTTTCAGGTCGATTTAGGTTTGGTATGAATGTTATTTTAGGTTTTGTAGATTTTAGGTTTTGTTGAATTCAGTTGTTTTTAACTGGATTGCAGATTTTGAAAATATATAAAACTAACCAACATTGTGCTGAGTTAATGAAACATTAGTTTGTCTAGTGCAGCCTTATGTGGTGTATTTAGGCGGACACCATGATGAAAATCTGGAAAGCGAACTAGTAACTCAATCTCATCATCAGCTTCTGGGATCAGTTTTAGGAAGGTAATTATTTGAATGAATCCATGGCTGGATGATATATTGCAAAAATGACCAGTGTTGCGTTGTATTTATTTGAAATGACAACAATGGTTTAGCTTGGTTAGGTCTTGCTTTCATTTATGTATAGACATGCTTCTACAACCTTTGATTCTTATTCTACAACCTATAATTCGGGTTCTTATACATATTGTTTTTTTTTATATGAAAAATTACAGCGAAGAGATTGCCAAAGAAGACATCTTCTATTCCTATACTAAAAGCATAAATGGTTTTGCTGCTGCTCTTGAAGAAGACCACGCTCTTGCTCTCTCAAGTAAATTACTTGTCATTGTTACCTATCATTAAGCCATATACTTTGTGTCTTTTTCATTGAATGACCAACCAGGCAATTCAAATGTAGAGATAACTTTCATTTTATTTTCTAATTGAATTGGTGTGTTGGGGATTATTATTGTTCAGAACTCCCGCAAGTTGTGTCTGTATTTGCCAGCCAAAGAAGAATTCTGCATACCACTCGTTCAATCGAATTCCTTGGATTGATAGATGACGATGATTCTGTTCCTTCGAATTCTCTGTGGAATAGTGGCAGTTTTGGGAACGATGTCATCATAGCTAACCTGGATTCAGGTAGCCCCTAAGAAAATGCTCTGTATAACGAGATAAATTCACTTGGATTATGTTGTTGGCGTTCATATTCATGCCGTTGTTCTTGTGCGTTAAGGGGTATGGCCCCAATCAGAAAGCTTCAGTGACAAGGATATGGGTGATATTCCTTCCAAATGGAAGGGGACCTGCCAAAATGGAAAGGACTTTGATTCAGCTCAATGTAACAAGTACGTGGATCAATAATGGGTACCTTAAACATGGTACTAATTTGTTTTGAAATTTTTTCTTTTATTTAAGAATGGTTTGCTGTGATGATAAATCTCAATTGGAATCATTTTGGATTTAATTTGATTGTAGATATTAATATTTTAAAATTAACGAAGAGGGTATTATTATTATTATTACCTCTGTGTACAGATTTATTTATTGAAAATAGAACCAAAATTCCCCTGAAGAAATTCCTAGACCGGAGGTTTGACTCTCTATGAAGTGTTTTGCAATAAGAAGTTTAGTGGAAAACAGCCTTTGAACTTTGCATTCTTACAGTTAAAGTCTTATTCAATAAAGTGTTGTTTGATACAAGGAAATTGATCGGAGCCAGATTCTTCAGCGCGGGATTTCAATTTAGATATGGGATTTCTCGGAATGAAACTCTTTCTCCCCGAGACAAAACGGGACATGGAACTCATACCCTGTCCACAGCGGGCGGGACATTTGTGGCAAATGCAAGTATATTTGGACATGGAGAAGGTGTTGCGAAAGGAGTAGCTCCTAATGCCAGAGTTGCAGCTTACAAAGTTTGTTGGACTGACGTAAATAACACTTATGGTTGCGAAGATTCAGATATCCTTGCAGCAATCGACACAGGCATAAGTGATGGAGTTGACGTGTTCTCTATTTCTCTCGGAACTGCGCCAGGTGAGATTCCTGTGGATTATTCTCACGACGCAATTGCCATTGGATCCTTCCATGCTGTCCAGAGTGGAAGGGTAGTTGTCTGTTCAGCTGGAAATTCTGGTCCAGCAAAAGGCACAGTTGCAAATGTGGCACCATGGATCATAACTGTGGGAGCCAGCACCATTGATAGAGACTTCCCTTCAATTGTTACCCTCGGAAACGACGACAAATATGTAGTACGTACACCTAATTCATCATATTTTATTTATATCTTACGAAAGTAGGCACGCCTAGGTCATCCTATTAAATTCCATTTAACTACTCTGTGCTAACCATGGTAATTATCGCGTTTGAATTTTATAAACTATTAAAAGAAAATTGGATGAAAATTTTCAAAATTGTGAATAGTCTCTAATAAAAATTTATAATGGTTAAGGCAGGGGTGTTTTGTTAAGGCACTTCATCCTCTAAAAACACTCCATCAAAATTTCAACTACAAAAATCCATTCATGCTAAAAGTTGGTGTAGCCAAGACATTCCTAGTGATTTTGACTGATTAAATAACCCTAAATAACCACTACTCAACCCACAAAGTAGGCATGCTATTTATCTCAATACTCACCTAACCTAAAAACTAAAAAAAATTCCTAATAAATAAACAAATACATATTTAAAAAACAAATCATATTTTAAATTTATCTATATAAAATCTATCTAAATATTAAAAAATTAATCCAAAATTCTACATTTTCCATCTTTCTTAACTTTCCCACCCTGCAAAACTAATTTTTTTTTTTTTTCAATTTTATAATAATTTTATTTCCTTTTTTTTAATACACCACTATCTATATATTTTCAATTAGTGTTAACTGATTACTAGCTTTAGCATTCTAGGCATGGGCATGAACATATCCTTGGATGAACCTGATTAAATTTCATTGAACTATTGGCTATTGGAATCAAATTGACAATCTTCAACTTTATATCTGGATTCAAATAAATTTGGTAACTATGATGCTAATAGACTAATAAGATTGATGGTAGAAGTTTTTTGTCGGGTTCATGTTCATAGTATTTCCAGAATGTTCATAGTATTAGATAAAGATCGCAAATTTTTATATCCTTTTTCAAGATAAAACATAAGGAAAACTTTAAATTTGATGTCTTTTTTATTCACCACATTTTTTTGGTGAATTATTAGAATTTGTTATTGAATGTTTTTCCCTTGGATTATGCTAGAAAATCATTACACTATTCTGTATGTATGTTTTTGTTTGAGGCCAGGGACAAAGTATTGCCCAGTTCCAATTACCTCAGGGACAAAAGTATCCGCTGGTACAATCAGCGGACGTGAGCTTCATAGATGCAAATCAAACTGAAGGGTATGCTACATAACTACAACATTTTCCAATGAAGAAACTTGGATTGGATTAGAAGTATTAGTTCAATCATTCGAAGGTACACCGCTGTGTTTTGACAGTTTCATCGGAATAATGTTGCAGAGAACTCTGTTTCCCGGGAACACTAGATCCCTCTAAAGTTAACGGAAAAATCGTTCTTTGCCTTCGCGGTGCCAATCCACTGGTTGTGAAAGGTGAAACAGTTCGATTGGCAGGAGGAGTAGGCATAATTGTCCGCAATGATCCCGGAGGCGACCAATCAATTCTTGCAGAGCCTTATACTCTTCCTGCTGCTCATTTGAGTGTAGTTGATGGATTTTTAGTTTTTAACTACATCAGGAATGCAACAGAGTAAGATTTAAATACAGCTTTTTGCCGTGTAGTAAAAGCTGGTTAATAAAACTTTTAGACGATGAACGATATTGCATAAGAAATTCTAATTCGCAATTAAATGATGCTCACTCAGGTCCGCGGTCGCTTCCATTGATGTTCAGATGACTCGGTTAAATACAAAGCCAGCTCCGGTGATGGCAAATTTTTCTTCTCAAGGGCCGAATCCACTTACTCCTGACATACTCAAGGTTATAATCCAATCTCCCCAACCCACTTGTTTTTTATTGGTTCCACAATGGGATGTTATTCTCTTCTCTAGGATACCTTTTCTTGTTACCTTTTTTGCTGGCTAAAAATATAAGCTCCCACTTCTTAGTGTAATAAGATCTTATTTTCTTGACATTTCAATTATTTTAAATTTCAAACTCTATTGGGTACATTTTCTTGTTAATTTTTTGCTGGCTAAAAGAATAAGCTTCCACTTCTTAGTGAAGTAAGCTCCCATTTTTTTAAAATCTCAACTCTGGCTAAACTCGCCTACCTTCGTCTAGTCTCAACTCTTAAACTCTACCCCTTCATGGAACCTCAACTTTTACTAAAGTACAAATTCTTAATATACATATTCTCATCTTGATTTTAGACTTACCCTAAATAACATACTCCAACAATCATGAGAAATTATTCAGTTACGACTACCTCTCATAGAAATGGTCATACGTTTGAATGACTTACTTAACGCAGTTGAATCCCAAAAAATGATATCTAATATAATACACTGCTGCGTAATCCCCATACTTATACTCCAACAAATTATCATGCTCCCACAAATAATGGATTCAATGTGATAAAATAAAATAAAATAATATATCCATGGTCAATGCACAACAATTATTTCTTGCATTAGAAAGATTTTAATCGTTTCTCCATTTTAGCCTGATATTACAGCTCCAGGGGTGAACATCCTCGCAGCATTTACAGAAGCAGTATCAGCAACGGGGGCAAGTTTTGATCATAGACTGGTACCTTTCATGTTAAATTCTGGCACATCTATGGCGTGCCCGCATGTTGCTGGTGTTGTGGCTTTACTGAGGAATGCACATCCTGATTGGAGCCCAGCAGCTATCAGGTCTGCCCTTATGACCACAGGTATATACAAATTTGGGTGTTTTATTAAGGGGATATCATAGGATGAAGGTTCATAATTAATAAAGTAAATGTTTAATATTATTAAGGGGATATCATAGAATGAAGGTTCATAACTAATAAAGTAAATGTTTAATATTGTTAATGATTTAAATTAATAGTTAAAAAATGATATGGAAAGGGATTTTATTTTTTAAATAAATATTTTATATCAATTTGGTGTTTAGTTTTATAATAATTTTAGAATTAGATTAATGCAGTTATATAAATTAAATGAGTAGTAAATGTCTATAGACATCAATGTATAAGAATCATCAAAACACATTATTATACATTTCAAGTTGCTAAATTTAAATTAATAATAAAAATCATAAAAAATAATTAAATTGTAGTTTTATTTGAAATTATAATTATTAATGATAATTTTTTTAGAAAAACATGTAATAAAATTCAGACATATACTTTTTAGAAAAACATGTAATTAGATTTAGATATGTACTTTTTAGAAAAACATGTAATAAGATTCTTAGCCATAAAGACTATTTTTAATATCTAAAAACACTTTCTTATAATACCATATCTTATCAATACCACATGCCAAAAAACATAAGTCCACTTACTTATGTGACCATATTTTTTAATAAATGAATTTAATTAAAAGGGGAAAAATGCATAACCACTGTAAAAACATATCTGGGCATTTGGTTTATGTATACTATTAAGAATATTTTATGTAGATTAAATCCTTAAAATTCATGAAAAATATTGATATTAAATTTAAATTCTAAAAATCCTATTTCAAATATCCTTGCCCTATGGATATAAAATTAAAATGTTTTAATTCCATAATATCATAAAATAAATGAATAATAAATGAATTAAATATTTATAAATATTATGGATAAAATTAATAATCAAATCTTATAAATGAACTATAGAAAATAAAACATTTATCTCATTAATAAAAGATCTTATACAACCATTACCAATGTTTAACTTTATTACAATTCAAATAAATTATTATTATTTATTATAATAATTTAATAATTAAATTTTTTTTAACGAATAATTTATTTTAAAAATATCATAATTAACATTTTTTATTTATTTTATATCAATTTTATAAATTTTATCTTATCACCCAATGTTATAAATATTTGAAAAATCAAAAAGACAGATGGTGAACCAAATTCTAATAATATAATATACCAGAAAACATACTATTTTTCTAATACCCTTCATCTTAATAAGTATAATCGGCTGAGAAGACATAACTCATATTATTACAATATAAATACTTAATATGCATATACCTAGAAGAAAAAAAAACGCTGACTTCAATATTAATGGAAAAACATGCATATTAATTTGTTTCTGCTTTTCCCTTTCTGGGTCTAAATCACAGCTACAAGATTGGACAACAACAATGGGCCAATTATGGATGGGAATGGGTCACTTTTGCAAACGGCAGGTCCTTTCAACTATGGTGCAGGCCACGTGAATCCAAATCAGGCTGCAAATCCTGGCCTAGTCTATGATATATCAGTGAACGAATACGACAATTTTCTGTGCAGCATGAATTATAGTTCAACACAGATAAAGGGCATAACAGGAAATGACATCACCTGCCCACCAGTCGCACCTGCGATATATGACCTCAACTATCCTGCCATCACTGTCTCGCAATTGGATGGGACTGTGATTGTTAGAAGAAATGTGACAAATGTGGCAGACGGACCGGTGAATTGCACTGCAGCTGTGGTGGGCCCTACTGGAGTTTCAGTGTCAGTAGATCCTGAGACGCTGGAGTTCTCTAAGACTGGGGACACTAAATCTTTCAATGTGACTCTCACAGCCGTCAATGGCAGTGTGGGAGAGTATGCATTTGGGAACCTCACATGGCTAAGTGCAAACTTTTTGGTGGTAAGTCCAATTGTTGTGAAGGTAGTAGCCCTCCAGACCGATTAGGAAATATTTGAATAGATTTTGTTGAGGCCAGTTACTTGTGTAATAAGCTCTTTGATTGAAGATGGGCAGTGGGAAGGAAAAGTAGCAGTGAGTAATAAAAAGATAACTAGAAAAAAAATTATTGTAATTTTGATTGAAGGAATTTTCGTATGGCAGTAAGTCCAATTATTGCGAGAATGAAGTAGCTGTGAAGACCTCTCAGGCAGTATTTGAATAGATATTGTTGAGACGTAGTGAACTATTGATTGAAAATGGGCACGACGAAGGAAAAGCAGTCGTGTCAATGAATCCAACAAAAAGCATTTGTACTTTTCATTAAATGATTTTTCATCGTACTTAGTACAGCATTATAAATCCGGTTTATTTAATTTCATATTCTATTCTAATAATTATGTTTTTTTTGAAAGTTATGAAAATTCAGGTTATTTTTTGAAAAACTCTAGTGGTGTTTTTTGTAAATCTAAATAAAAATAGTTAAAATTCATAATTTTAGGTGTTTTTGACTGTTTTGATGGTGACGAATCCATTTCCACCATCAAAAACCTGATTTAAACACTACCTCTACAAGCTTTTTTGAATTTTTTTTACCTGGATTTAGGCCACTTTTCCATGTTAAGTGGTGAATCCATTTCCTCCATCAAAAACATGATTCAAACATTGCCTCTACAAGATTTTTTGAAATCTTTTTGCTAGGATTCAAGTCACTTTTGGTTGTTCAAACAATTCCTCCATAGACCACTCCTTATTTAATAACAATAATGATCAATAGAAAATTTATTTTAATTTGAAATCAATGCGAATTTGATAGACGTTTACTTTCAATATTAAAAAAAAAAAAAAATTGACATAAATGGTTTAATCTAATTAACAAATAAGAAGGATTTTTTGGTCTTGTAATACAATTTCAACCAAGATTGTGATTGCTTATTGTTTAAAATGTATTTTTGAATGCATAAATGTATTCAACATAGGATCTAGATCCATGTTAATTCAGGGTCTACTAAGTTCAAAATCTCTTTTCACTCTAAAAGAGGTTTGCACCTCAAGGGACTTATCCCTCTTAGCACTTGGTAGATCTAGAGTTAAGATGAATCTAGGCTGATTTAATTATTAAATTATAATTATAATATAAAATAATTATTAACTATAATTATAATTATAGTTTTCAAATTAATTTTTATTTTTATCTAATTTTACTAATTCAAAATGTTAAAAAAAATTATTACAACATCTCTACCATACTCCTTAAAGTGTCTTTCAACCTAATAAACTCAAAATTTAATTGCCCTTAAAATATTATAAATTAACTAATATCATTGGTCTACAAACTTGAAGCTATAATTGTAAATTTATCAATGAGCATATCCATGTAGTTTTAATTAATTTAACACTTAGTCAAGAATAACCATTCTCCTTTTAAATTTGACTTAGGATAAATACCTATTCTCCTCTAGATTTTTTGAACAATACTTTTCTATTTTAAATAAAATATTAGTTTAATTTATAACAAAAGATTGAAACAATTTAAGTATGACAAAATAAATGTGAGGCTTAAAAATGACTTACCCAAAAATTATTTTAAAAGTCTTAAAATACCTTGAATCATCTTAGATCTATCTTAACCCCAAATCTGTCCATCTCTCTTTGAGGTTGATTTGGAGCTAAGATGAATCTAGGTTAGTTTTATTAATAGTTAGTTATTATTATAGTCAATATTATTTAGAGAATGTTTTAGTTTTGCTAGTCCGTGCCTCCTAAGGACTATAGGAGCCACCTCATGCCAAAGTGCATTGACTTCCCATTATTTTGCCAAGTTTTTGTAATTTTAATCAAAGTTTGGAGAAAACGTTAAATATCTCTATTTTCCCATAAATTCAAAAATAATTTTCTGATTTTTTGAAATATTATTTCTAATTTTCTTTTAGCCAACTTTGATAGGACATAATTCATGTGGCACAAAAGAAATAATTTTAAAATAAAAAAAGACTAATTTTCTAAGTGGTCATTTCGTCTGTCTGTACTCCCAAAGACAAAGGGGGCATCGGACTCAGAGACCCAGAGCACAACAATTCCATCATGAATGCCAAAATTTGGTGGCAATGGGTCACTAATCGAGACAAGCCCTAGGTCAAACTATGGACAGCCAAATACGCCAACAACAGACCTCAGGAGGAACTAATTAGGCTCACTCCCAACGTCAATGGCTCGCTAATGTGGAACGCTGCCAAACAGCACTACCAATTAATTCAAAAGCACAGTTTCTGGGAAGTGAGGAATGGCAGAACAACTAGATTTTGGACAGATGCCTGGAACCAGATGCCAAAGCTCAACAGTGTTCTGCACCCAGCTCCAGAACTCAACAGGCAGGAGCAGCAACAGGAAAAGGTCCAACAGTACTTGATGCACGATGCGGTGCACGACTTCAGGCAGTGGAAACACGGTAATCAGCTAATCCATAACACAAACCTTCAAGATGCTGAGCAGCTGGAGATGGAGCTTCGGAAAAGAAACATAAGATATGGCAAAGGAAATGACATCCTTCGATGGGGATACCTACCAAAAGGTACCTTTACTCCTTCAGAGGCGTACAAAATCATCAGCAACATCACCACTCCGTCTGATCAAATCTGGCGCAAAATTTGGGAGCTCGATTCCTGGCCCAAAGTCTCTCACTTCCTTTGGCTCGTTGGACACAAGAGGATACTCACATGGGACAAATTAAGAAGCAGAAACTTTCATGGTCCATCCATCTGCCACAACGACAAGCATAATGAGGAAACTCTCCAACACCTCTTGGATGCATGTCCCTTAGCCAATCATCTATGGGAAAAGGCCAGCTTCAGATGTCAAAGGAGATGCAGAATGGAGAACGATATAATCAGCTCTTTAAGACATTGGCCACAAAAACCTTACAAAAGTGAGCTACTTAATGGTTTATGGAACATAATCCCAGGTCTAATCCTCTGGAGCATCTGGAAGGAAAGAAATAAATGAATATTCAAAAACCAATGCTCTCCGATTGAGGACATATGGAAGAAATTATGTGGGAATCTTAAAGAAACATTGTTGCTTCGACCATGGACGCAAGAGGATCTTCCATGATCCAGGTGGATGTTGGTGGCCACCCACCTATTCCATTTGGACCCTCACAACTGTCTCTTTCAGCATTTTCGATTTCCTTAATTGTAGCACAACTTACTATTTTTTGCAGTTTTTCGGGTCCTGAACTTCCGGAGCCGTTTTGAGGCCCTAAACGACGTTTTTTGGGGAATCCGGGGGCAACATGGGTCCATGCAATGGACCGATGTTGCCCGGTCCAACAATGGTAGTTCTCGGATAGATCTTTCTAACGAGCTATCATACGCATCAAACAGAGATCGTATGCCAAAGTTACGACCCCGAGAAATTGATGTACCAATTT
>APFE031411107.1:0-24333 GCA_000404065.3 Pinus taeda
ATATGATAATAGTAATACTATAATAGTGATCAACATTATCACTTGAAGTTGAAACTTCTCATGAGTCTCAGTCATCATTATCAAACTCAGTTGGTTGAGTCTCCACTCCCAAACTTTGCAGTCACTAACTTCTCTATTGGTTCAATGACTCGAGTCTCAAACTTCTGAAGGTATTCTGCCCTAATATGCCCTATTATTTCATTTGGTGCTCCACATGGCTTTACATGGCCTCCTATCCCAGCCAAGTGTTGCTTGAACCTGTTAATACCCCCTCCTTGAATGGATTTTTGGCAATATTTGCAGATCATTTTGCCATCAATCATATCACAATGATCCCATGCAGTATCTCTGGATTTTGGAGGCATGATGACTCCCTGGATGGTAGATCATAGAAGTGAGAAGTTTATAACACATAAAAAAAATCAATTCATGGACAACAGTCAAATAAGTAATTTTCAAGTGCAAATCCTTACCTGGAAATGCAAACTAGCTTCCTTAGCCTCCTCTTGAAGATGGCAACTCCACTGACAGCTACACACTATCTCCAAAATAGCTCCAACTCCAACTCCAAGATGACTACTTCAGCAAAAACTCCACACTCTCCAAGCTCACAAACAAACTCACAAACACTCACAAACACTCCAAATTAGTTGTGTGAGACAAATGAGAGTGAGAGAGGTCTCTTATAGTGAAGGAGAGGGTGTTTTTGGAGGGAAAACACCTTTACCTCCCCCCCAAAACCCCTAAACCACAATCTGAAAACCGTTTTCTTATGTTTCGGTGGGCATGACCATAAACCGGCCGGTTTAGGACGGAACCGGCCGGTTCCGTCCTAAACTGGCCGGTTTTGGACTGGTTAGGGCAAATTTTGGGCGAAATAGGGGGTCTGACCGGGTTTTTAGGCCGGTTCTGACCGGCAGACTTGCTAACCGGCCGGTCAGACCGGTAACCGGTTTTTGTGGCCGGTTTTTAAAACACTGGGTGAAAGTGGGTGGGAAGTTCGATGGATTCATACTTAAGATTACGACTATCCTAAAAGGAATCATAGATATAGGATATTATCCACTTTTCACCTTCTTAATTGCGCAAGGATTGGTCTTTATTCCTATGGGTTATTCTAATGCTCTTTCGAAATTGCTTTGCTTATCAATTGTGTGATAGAATGTGTGTTTCAGAGGATGCTGAAAAATTCCTATCGGGACTTTACACTAACAATGATCAGGTAAGTGTTTCATGTCAGTGGGTCTTTCTCTTTCTCAAAAGTTTCATGGGGTGATTCAAATGGGCTATCTGTTCAAGAAGAAAACAACAAAGCTCACTAAAACTAACGTAATTATTATGAAGCAAAGATAATATGGTATACTGTTTCTTCAAATTATATAATATGGTATACTTTTTGAAAATAAGTTTGAATGATCTGTGTTGATGATACTTCGCAAGTCATATGGTATACTTTTGAAAATAAGTTTGAATGATCTGAGTTGATGATACTACGGAAGTAAAATATGTAGCCATATCTTAATAATGTGAAACTGTTTAGCCATTTTTCTTCGAGAGCCCAGTTATAAAATCAATTTGCTATTTGTGACCAAGCAATTCTTCATAAACTGGGTAATCTATATTGCCAAAATTCCCCGGACTTGCACCAGGACTCATCTTTCTTTTAAACATGCTGTTTGGGTGGCGAAGACCACAATAAAAGTGGAGTCTTGATGGATGGCTTAGTACTCCATTAACCTTACTAGAAAACAAAATCCCAGGCAACATAAGTTTTATAAATAGTGCATACAAAGTTTTGTTCGTAAATTTGATACATCAAGGGGAAAATTGCATTTGATAATAGTTTATTTTGTAAAGTAAAATTCCAATTTTCATAAAACCATTGTACTTGCTAGTGAGTCTCATAATCTTTTGATATACTTAAAAAATGATTTCCATGGACCACCCTTTGAAAATGGTTGAAGGCTTACATTCAATTTATGTAAGTTTTCTTTCCTTTATCAATATTCTCTATTCAAAGGAACACTATATACATACCTTGAGGATCTGAATATTGGTGGCTGGCTTGAGATGCCGTATGTATCAACATTGAACCACAAAACCATTAAATAAAACCACATAATTTAGACTGAATGCCAATTCAAACAATAATGTGTTTTAACCTACAAAGTGTTAATATAATTGCACTTCCTTTCAAAGTTTATCTTCCTTTCAAAGTTTATCTAATAATAAAAGTTGGTATAAAGAGTTAAAATTCCACAACAAGGTACTTGCATAGGTTCTTGGGGTTGCCATCTCATGGACAAGTTTATTATGAAATGTGTTTGTATACCATGAAAGATGAGTTTGTTTTGTTTTATTATTATTTTTTTTTCAATTTTACTCAAATCAGTTTTCAAAAATGTTAATGTTGAAAACATCAGCATTGGAATAAATCAGCAAGGGTTTGGGAAATGCAAAAATTGTAAAAGTTGGAAAAAATCAGTAAAAATCAACAAAACTTCGACAAATAAAAACAATACATCTATTTATTTTTTTCAATTTTTTTAGCATCTAAAACATCCATAACATTAGATAAATGCATTGCCACATAAATATGAAAGGAAAACTAATATATAAGATTTATAAGGAGTCTAGTGCTACATCACATATCAACAGTGAATCATGTCCTAAATTCCGAGTGCTGACTCGAGCTTAAGAGTCAAAATGTCAATAAAAAATAGAATAAATTTATCTCATCATGATGCGTCATCTACAATCAAATTAGGTACATAAATTAGTGAGTTCCTCTACCCCTTTTGTGGGAGAAGGTAGTGGATTTTCCTCTATAGGAAGAAGGCCCTAGGGTTAGAATTGGACTTTGACATCCTCTAGAAGAAGAAATAATAGATAGCTTCTAATGTCCTTTGCTAGTGACCATGTTAGGTGGTGTCACCTCTTGCTCCTTCATCTCCTCTTCCTCTCTCTCCCCTATAGCTGCTACCTCCTTCAATGCTCCCTCTAACCAATTAGGGACCAATTCCATGACAAGCCTTTCGGTCTCAATCTTCCATGCAATAGTGGTGTCAATCAGATTCAATGAGATGGCATGCATGTTAGGGGTTTTCTGAAGTTGCCTCAACCACAATTGGAGATTGTAGTAGACATAGACCATGTAATTAAGGAACTAGGACACCAACTTGTATTAGGGTCATAAATTATAAATTAATAACTATAAATTTAAATATTAAAAACAATAAATCAAAATTTATAATGAATTCAAAAATTTAATTTGAAATTTTTTAACATGTTGCACTTCTTGGCGTGTGTTATTCAAATACACTCTAGTTGCACTTGATCACTACTTGAAAAAACATGTCGTTCTCCTTGGCGCCTAGAAATCCTTTGCTCCTCAGAGCTCAAAACACATTGCTAAGCATGCAAAATGACCCCTCCCGTCCCCCATAAAAAGAAAAAACATCATCAAATGCCAATTAAACTTGCCTCGAAAGCAACTTGCGATTTTTTCTAGTGACATGGGAGAAAATCCCGACTTTTATGATAAAATCAAGAGTTTTTCAAATAAAAAAGTCATCAATAAAATCAATGCTCTAAGAAACTCGCGAGTCACCAATTTTATTAGGACTTTTGCAACACTGATCATGTGCCCTCACCTCTAGCTTGTATTCTACCTTTATATGAGGCTTAAATAGCCCTTAGTCCAATTCTCCAAGGATGTTCATCATGTACTTCTCGGGCAAGTGTTCCTTCACCATGTACCACCTTCCTACACCCCTACACCCTTAGTAGAAACAAACCAAACATGCATATAATCAGGTTCAACTATAGGTCAGTTGGCCCTACAATGGGTTAATTGAATAATCCAATCTCCTCTTCCATTGCTAGCTTTGATACCAACTTCTTCCCCACGTCCTCCACCCTCTAAATCCCTTGTGAAAAATTAGCTTGATGTCAAGGGGAGTCCTATATCGCTACTATGTAAACCCTCTTTCGTCGCCTACCTTAGATCCAAAAGCTCCAATTTTTCATAATAACTCTCTTGAATCAACATGATGCCTTTTGCAAGTGTCTCATGTAATGGTGTTTGTCAAAATAGTCTTCTCATTGAACAAAAAAATTCATTTATTTATTTATTTTGAGTTGATTAATCTAGTTATCTTTGCATGTTTTTTATGAGACCTTTTTTCTTTTTTTCTGTTTCTTTTATACTATTATCAATTTATACATTGGTATTCATTTTTTTTTTTTTTTTTTTTTGTTTACTTATATTTTACAAAAAAATTCAACGAACATCATACAATAGGGGTTCCCCACAAATTGGACAACTAGTCTGGCAATACCTGTTTTCAAGAGTGGTGACGTCAATAATCCCTCCAATTATATGACCATAATGATAAACCCCTTGTTTGCAAAGTTATTTGGAAGCATGCTAGAAAATAAAATTAGCAAGTGGGTAGAAGAAAGAGATAAGTGTGCTAAAGGGCAAATGGATTTTAGACCTAAACATTCCACAGTTGATCATTGTATAACTTCAAGGCACATCATTGCTAAAGTTTGGGAGAAAAAGGAAGAAGTCTTTTGTTGATCTGTTGATTTCAGAAAAGCGTTTGACGTGGTACCTAGGGATAAGCTTTGGCACAATATGTAGGAACTTGGAGTTCCTAAAGATTTGAAAGCAGTTATGCATAGACTATATGAAGAGGTGAAAGTCAAAATTAGAACTTCGGCGAACATTTATGAAAGTTACAGAAGCAATATCGGGGTCAAGCAAGGTTGCCCATTGTCTTTTACCCTTTTTGATTTATATATCGACAACCTTGAGGAGTGGCTAAATTCGCAAGGGGGTGATGGTATCCATTTGGGCAAGTTTGTTATAAGGTTTATTTTGTATGCAAATGACCTTATTTTGATTGCTAAATCTACTCTTGGTTTGCAAGAGCACTTACTATCCCTTCAAATTTTTTGTAGAAGGGTAGGGATGCAAGTCAATATTAGCGAAACAAAAGTAGTGGTTTTTTCTAAAAAAAAGAAAACATAACCAACATAAGGTCTACTTTGAAGGAAACATTCTGGAAGAAGTTGTGGAGTACAAATACCTCATAATTGACTTCAACAAAAATCTAAGATGGGATGGTTGTAGAAAGAAAAGAACTTTGGGGTGTTGGGAAACATTTTATGCTTTTCAAAATAGGTGTAGAGAGGTAGAGTTATGGGATTGAAAAATCACTCAAACTCTTTTTAGGCTTCTAGTGATTTCGGTGATTTTCTATGGTTGTGAACTGTGGTCTAGCAATACATCTGACATGTAGTAGAAACAAATTGAGAAAATTTAGAAGCATTTGATTACAAACAAATTCAAAATTAAAAGTGTAGTTCCTTATGCTATCTTGTTAAGTGAAACAAGGGTTGCTCCTATTGAAGCAATTGCTATGGTGCGAGTCATAAGGTATTAAAAAAAATGAGCAAATGGAGAGGGTAGATGACCTAAGGTTGTCTTTAATGACATATTATGCAAAAGAAATAAGACTTGGATGTAGAAAATAACAAATGGTTTAGTGAACGGGGTATTTGCTTGAACACGCGTCCCATAAATATTAAAGAGATAAAAGCTTTTGTTATGGATATTTTCCATAAACGTACTTGGGATAAGGAGCTAGGGAGAAATAAAAAATACTATATTGAAGTGTTTAATCCCACTCAATCATCAACAAGAAGCGTAAATAGAGACTAATATTTCTTGGAGAGCCAAAATTCTTATTGCTCAGTTATGGACTAATTCTCATCAACTCCGTTGTGAAACAACGTGTTGGAAGAGGCCAAAAGAAGGGTGGGAGGAAAGAGTATGTATTTTTTGTTCTTCTGGAAAAGTGGAAACAGAAAAACATTTCATTTTAGAATGCGAGGCCTTCAAAGACAACAAGGAAAGTTATGCAGATATTTTGGAAGCTAGCTCTTGGGATAATCTATTTAGCGAGGGCTTTGTCGAGAAATTGAAAGCGTTTATTATGAGGCTTCATAGGAAAAAGGAAAAATGCATCAACCAAATGAAGAAGCAATCTAACCCATAGGCTATCTTTAGCCTCATGGACGTTAAAATAATTTTCTTTCTTTCTTACAACTTAAGTGAGCTTAATGGTTAAGAGCATGTGTTCCCTCCTAAGAAGTCATAGGTTCATAACCAGATGGGGTCCCTTGTCCCACAAATCACTGCGTGGAGGTGGGTCCCTTGTCCCACAAACAAGGGGGTCTCATACACCAATTTGGTGTCTGGCTTGATTGTGACCTTAAAATTGAATAATAATAATAATAATAATTTCATTGTTATTTTGGTTCTTACTTTACACATTCATATTCTATTTATTTTATTTACTTATTATTTATTCATTATTTTTATAATTTTCTTTCCATTCTGGCAACTTTCTTTTATATATAATATTATTTATTAAATAAGGAATTTTTGTTTTATAATTTCCTTTTTTATATTAATGGTATTCAATTGAAATAAGAATATTTGTAATACAATTCCTTATAATATAATATATATATATATATATATATTATTTATTTATTTTTGTATCCTCTCAATGTTTTTTTGTTAATTTCTCTCTCTTTTTGTTTGTTATTAAGGCAATTTCTAATTAATTAATCAATTTGTATTTTTTTTTAAAATAATAATAACTTTATTCTAAGCATTCCTTAACGTCTTCTTTTAATGATATTATTTTTCTTGTTTATTTTAATAATTTTTAATTTGTTGTACTATTATATTATTTATTTTCCTGACTATTAGGAGTTTACTGTTGCATCTCTACTATCTACTATAATTATCAGTCGATGTATATCACTATCCATCTTTGTCCTAATGCGTTGGAAAATGTAACTAGGATCAATCTTCATTTAATATATTTGAGTCATCATGTAATGTACTTGTCAAAAGAATAAAAAAAAGAATTATTATTATTGTGACTTATTAAAGCATGGGTTTCGTGCTTAGGTCACCATGTTTTACGTCAAAGTCCCCATTGAGGACTTCTAGGATTTATTCTAAGTTAATAGAGTCATTGTACTTTTAAAGAGACCCTTCTTGGGCTTTTGAATCATGTAAAAAGGTCTAGTATTGAGTCAAATATGATTTATGTATCCTCCACACCAAGTCAGCCTAGAAGAAGATCAAGTCGGCCTTAGGACACTTATTCAACCTAAAAGAAGCCTATAAATACAAGATAGTCAAAGTCATTTGGAGCATCACTCCTGCAAGAAGTTCAATATCTCTTGTAGTTGGGAAAAGTGCGAAGTCTGTTCTCTGGAAGACAAAGTAAGTGCGAGTTTGGGGAAGTCTAAGGAGAAAGGAAAAATCAAAATTTTGGTGCCTCTCTCTCTCTGTTTCGTGCTCTGGATTGGGAGATCAAAGTCTTCCAAGTTTCAATATTTCATTCATCTTCTATCTTTCTTATTTGTCCTGATGATGGACCACCTTTGGGGTTTGAAACGTCGACTCAATGAACAAAAGACTGTGGACAATCCGGATCATACCACTGCAAAAAACTTCCACAGAAGCCTAAAATCTAACAGTTTCAATATTGTCGGAAGATGCTAGTTGCCGGAAGCTGTTGCCTAATCAAAGTTGCTGTAAAAGGTGTCAAAATTTTGGGACGCTGACTTGGTGTGGAGGGAAGGTCTAGTATTTGTCTAGGGTGAAGAGTCTCAAAGAATACTATTGAAAGGAAGAATTTCTTGACTGGGTTTTCCCCTCGAGGGGGTTTTGTCCTGGCATAGTGCCTACATCTAGTGTCTATTGTTTTTTGTATTGCTACTTTGATAATTGCTTGATGAATGAAAAGAAGTAAGATATAAAGAATTGTAACAATAAGAAACATCACAAGTAATTATCAAGAATAAGAAAGTATTTCCGCCTTTTTGATTTTCTAACATGGTATTAGAGCTTTGGTGATGAAGGAAGAAAAAGGCAGTCTCAGGCACTTGATCAAGGAACCATTTAAAAGGATTATCTTAGGGAAGGAGTCTACTATATTCAAGGGAGATTTCTTACACAAAAAAGGGAGAGAACAAACTTGAAGAGGCCTCAAACTACAGGTTCTGGAAGAAGAGGATTGACCTCATCTTTGAAAAGAACAAGGTACTAGACTTGGTCAAAGGAAAAGTAAAGAAGCCTACAGAGGATTCTAGTGATGCTGACAAAGTGAAGTTCAGGGAACTAGAATTGGTGACCATGACTCTAATGGTAGAAGGAATAAAGGACAACCTTGTCCCATTCATAGCCAAAATCGATCATGCTAAGGAAATGTAAGAAGCCTTGTCAAAGTTATTTACTATTAAGGAGAGTGGTCAAGTAACAAGTTTGAAGAATGAGGTAAGGACTACAAAGATGACTAACAAAGACACAATGGCCTCTTTCTTTGTGAAGATAGCAAGAATGACAGATGATCTTTTGGCCATTGATGAAATCATTCCAGACAAAGAACTCGCGATCACTCCTCTATTAGGATTGCCACCCTCTTGGGGTGCATTTGCTATAGGTCTTAACAATTAGAAGGAAGCTCCCACTTTTGAAGAACTATGGACTGCTTGCAGTCGAGAAGAATTAAGGATCTCATTAGCCAATCCCGAAGGAGTATCAAATGCCTACATTGCTCAACATAAAGGAAAGAAATCAAAAGGACCAAGGAAGAAAGTAGACGTTTCCAAGATAGAATGTTATCAATGCCCATGGAAATGTCACTACAAGAGTGTCTGTCCTCACAATCCAAGAAATAAGAAGAGAGAGAGAGATCATGCTAACATTGTTGAAGAATGAGACCCAAAGAAAGCCAAGCTCGAAGAATCTGACATTAGGGACTTACACTACTAAGTCCTTTGCTTGTAGCCCTAAATATCTTATTTTATATTTTGACGTTTTAGAATTTATAGGTTTTTAACATATTTTGGAAAAGACATTTTTATTGTTTTTATAAGTTTGTAGGTATCCCTCAATCTTTGGAGGGAGCCCCCAACAACTCCCAAAGATGCGTATCTCATCTCCCTTCAGTTTTTGGTTTCATGTACTTGTTTAATTATATTAATACTAATCACCATTCTTCCTGTATTATCTCGATGAGGAAGACATTTGCTATATCCTTAAGGAGTTTGAAGAGAGCTACCCAAGGAAAGGTTTGTCAAGAAACAAAGGTATGCTTTAAACTAAATACATTGATTTCTTTATACTAAAGGTTCATTCATTTGACAATCTATTACTAACATTGTTATGTCTAGCTATATTGAATCATAATGATTCTTGTTTTGGGTGATTCATCATTTGATAAATGTACCCACCCCACTCATATTCTTAACTAATTTTGTAGACCCTAGACAAGTTCTGGAAAACCCTAAGGGTACGCTGACAATGTGTGAAATCCTAGCCCACTTAGGGTTGTTGTGAAATGCTATTTGAAGTCGATGATGTTTGGGATTTCAGTATGATCATGAAATATTAACTTGCTAGGGTTGGATGATGTTTTTCTAAAATCCCGAACCTTTGAAGTTTTGGTAATTTTTGGGTTTTCTATGTTCCTATGTTTAAACCCTAACTCATTAGGGTTTGGTGGAATGTGTAAGCAAGACCCTTATAATGTCTTAGAAATGATTTCCTTGGTATATATGTGTTTTCTTGATCAAATCCTAGTCTAATAAAGTTTGTTATATGTCTAACTTATATTGATATTTGTGAAGTTGGGTTTGATTATCACATGATATGAAATGCCTTTGCATAATGATGAAACCCTAGGTATATATAGATATGTCCTTCTGGTAGAAACCCTAGCTTGGTTTAGGTCAATATATGTCTAATGTATTAATGTTGTCGGATATATGATATGCTTATGAATTCCTAAATACATGGGTTGACCTAGCTTTTGATGGTAATAAGTCTTAGGATTTGATATAAGTCCTTGTCTTAGATTCTTGGATGGTATTTGGAAATCTAGGGTTTTGCGAATAAACCCTAGTAATAGTTAAATTGTCTAGTATGTGTGACATAACAATCTAAGATCTACTTATTTAATGATCGTTGAGATTGTGAAAGTGGAATTTTAGGGTTTTGGAGTTGAACCTTACTAGAAGTAAAAATCTCTGATGTATGATGACAATATGATATTTGAGATTTGTGTAAGATTGTTGAAATCTGAGTTTTGGTTGGGATTGATGGTTGATTAGAAATCTAGAGTTTGCAACTAACCCTAGTGAAAGTTGGTCTGTTAATGACTAAGTTGTGATTGACTTTGATTAATTCTTTTGTATGAAATCTAGGATTTGTATGAAACCCTAATGGAAAAACATACGAATTTTGAAAAATTGTTAGATGCTTTATATTTGTTTGAATTGTTTCTAGGGTTTGCCATATGTTGTAGTAAGGTATGTCATACCTTTGGAAAAACACTAAAACCCTAGATATACTGAAAGTTGATTATGATGTAGTTTAGGGTTTATGATAAAGTACCTAGCAAGATGTTGAAGAATATATGTCTCTTGTTTGTAATTAAGTCTAGGTATCTTATATGTATAAAGTTGAAATGCTTCCATGATTCTGGTATGTATAACTTCATGCTTCTATAGATTTGGTTGTACTTTCCATCTAAGTTGTGCAGGTACAAAATATTCAATATGGTGAAGATGCTCGTTGATGTGATAGAGTACGATGAGGATAATGATAACTTTGATGAAATGGTTGGAAGTCACGAAAGGTTCTCCAATAACGAAAATAAGAAGCTGATCTCCCTGAGGAAGCCTGAATATAAGAGATCTCCCTAAGATTAAGAGGGAGTAAGGATGAAGAGATGCTTCCTAGTTGAGAGGGAGGGTGTAACTTGGTTTTGATTTATGAATTTCACAGGATACATTGTTGCATGAGAAGAAGGAAAGGAAAGTATATGGTTGAGGAATATTTTGTCAAATATTCAGTTGATAGTCCTACTAAGTTGAGAAGCAACATCTAGAACGACCCTGGAGGTTTTTATTTGATGTACATATGAAATCATATTATTGATTGGGGTTGTGACTGGTATCTCTCGAAGTTGTTGATAGCATGCTGGTTACCTATCAATTTGATTGGGAGAGATTGGTTATCCTTGATCTGTTGGATCTAGGAGAGTTGAGGCTTTGTGAGTGAAGCATTGCTTGTGAAGACATCTGGCCGACACTTTGTGTTGATATCTAGGTCTCGAAGTTGGAAAGGTGGCGTTGGTCATTGAGCTCTGACATGCACCTGGATTTCTGGGTTGATGGTTGGCTAGTAAGCCTGATGGTACCTAGAGAGGTTGAAAGCTTGAGTCCATCTTATTCTCACTTGGATAGATTGCCCTAGTCAGGAACCTAGTCTGTGGCATTGTGGTGCCTAAATTGTTGAGAGACCAATAGATATATTTCCCTGGTTAGGAATCTAGTCTGTGGCATTGTGATGCCCAAATTGTTGAGAGACCAATGGATAAATTGCCCTGGTTAGGAATCTAGGCTGTGACATTGTGGTGCACAAATTGTTTGTTGATTTTGGTAGCATCGGATGTGCTCTAGCTTCAAAATTTTGTGGAGGGGCTAGAACACATGAGATCTCCAAGACCCATAAATCGTTTGGAGAAATTCCACACGAATGAGGAGTTATTAAAATAATTAATATTTTTAGCGAGTTCCTAAGTCTAAACTTAGGAAAATAAAAATATTAATTTGTATTAATAAAAATATGGGTGAGAAGGTTCTAAGTGATGAGGATCAAGCCTGTTTTAATATTAGCCGTTGATTAGAGATTAGATCATGGTCATTGATTCATCAACAATAAAAGTATAAGAGGAGGCTTGAGGGTCAGTTGGAGATACACCAAGAGATCAAAAAGTTTGATATTTTGGGGTGTGGTTTGCTAAGAAAATCGAGCTAGTGGTCTGAGTTGCAGTGGGAGAGGGGAAGTTCAGTAGAGGGACTTCATTCCAAGGCCAAGGATACATAGTAGAGAGGCAGAGCAGCAACAGGAGAGACAACGCAACTCCAGAGAGGGTGATGTAGAAGCTGGAGGGGCTAATGTGTCCCTTAGAGGCAACACTGGGGATTTTTGTGGGGTAGAGAGAGCAGCAGTTCAACATATCGACTTATGAGAAAGGGAGGCTCATTGAGAGGGTGACACAGCTCCTAGAGGAGGTGACGCAGTTACAATGCAAAGCTTGGAGTAGCCATCATTGCCCAACACTGGGAACAACAGTTGTCATCTGTGGGGTTTGATCATCCAGTTGCTGGAACTGTCAAAATATCTCTCTCTGGATAGAGTTACTTCTGCCAGGTTTGTTCTTTGTTGGGTGAGGTGAATTTGACACCCTAGTTGTATTTAGAAATCTTCTTAATAATACAAACCCTCTATATGTTGCATCAGTTTTCTCGAATTGGTTTTTTTTTCGGGTAAGATTGTCCAAAAATGATGGTGTCCCTTGTGTGTCTGTCTCAGTTTATTTCAGTTCATGATCTGCCTGTATGTGTAGGCTGCAATAGTGTTTTCATCGTTGTTTAAGTAATTAAATAAGTTGTTAAATGTAAAGAACAAGTAGGAGATGATAAACCAGTGATTGTAGTAGGATTTTTGATGTGTACATTCAGAAATTTTCACATGGTATCAGAGCGATTGCAAATCATAGGAGATTGAAGACACCAACTTAGAAATCCAGAGAATTTGCTGTAGAGAAGTAGATGTCCCGAGTGACAACGTTGTTTCAGAGGTAGAGGAGAAGCTGTAGGATTGACATAGAGCTAGAGGAGTGATGCAGAGGCTCAAGCAGTTCCTACGTCAACATTTCGAGCCTGCAGAGGGTGAAGCAGAGTCAGAGAGGATCGTATGCAGTGACTGCGTCAACTCTCTAGGCCAGTGTAGAGCCTGAAAGGTTCGAATTAACCAGTTGTTGGGGCTGGAGGAGTAGAGAAAATTCGCTTTGAGGTGCTGGTGGGACGTTGTTTCTCTTGGTGCAGAACAATGTCTGTGGAGACAGAGTCGAGGTAGAGGGAGTCAATGCCTTGACAAATTTCTAGCAAAAGAAATCTAGATCTGGGTTGCATCAGCAAAGGAGGATTGGAGAGGAAGTGATTCGACAATTGGCGGGAGGATTTTCGTGAGGGAAATCAAGACTCAGAGGGAGTCTAGAGGAGCTTGTTCCTTAGAGGGTTTCTTGTGCCATAGAAATCCAGATCCAAGTCTTGCTAGATTGACAACAGGAGAGGGAGAAGAGAACCCGTCTTATTTTTGGGTGGGGATGGAAATGAATGGGTTGAGGGATTGGGACAGATTGGATAGGGCATCCAATTTTTTCATCTGGAAGGCCAGGATCCGGCAATCCTAGACAAACATCGCATCAAGGACTATGCCTCAAAGGTAGTTGCTGAGACAGTCGACGTTGATCTGTTGAAGAAGTACGAGGAGGTCTAGGCTAAGGCCAAGTACATGATCCTAGATGAGGTCAAAGATCATGTAGTACCACACATTGTTGAGAAGAACACATCAATGAAGATGTGGGAGGCACCAACCACCTTGTATCACGGCTCTTCCGTCAAATAGAAGATGTTATTAGAAAATTAACTAAGACAGTACTAGATGCATAAAGGAGAGGAGATCTATCCCTTCCTTCTCAGGTTGGAAGGGATTCACGACCAATTGGCTTCCATGGGGTCTATTCCAGATCCTGAGTTCATGATAAGGACTGCCCTAAATGCAGTCACCGAGGATTGGGAGACTTTTTTCCAAAGTATCTTGGGCAAAGTGACTCTCCCCAGTTGGGAGGAGATGTGGGAAACTCTTCAACAAGAACAACTCAGGAGGATGACAAAGACAGGGAGTAGTGTTGGGTGTGGGAATTGCGATTAGGCAGACTCCTTCAACACTTAATTGTCAACCCGAGGATTTTGTAAACTTAGAGACAAAGCATAGGAAATGCCAGAAATGATATGAACTTTTCCTAACTCTATTCCTACTTCCTTAATTGTAATCTTGCAGAATCAAAAAGAGAAGATCACCCGACAATTTACACCAAAGGAATTCTAGCGTTGGAATGTGAAAGAAAGTACTTATGCAAGAAAAAATAAATGAAAGGAACTCTCAAAATTCTTGTAAGCAATCTTGACTAATGGAAATGTAAATCTATGTTTATTTTCAATATAGTTGTGTGTCAGGTTAATAATTGGACCCTTGAAGATGTCTGACTTTTTTATAGATCTTTCTCGTTGCACTAAGCTGCTATTCCTATACTCCTGCAATGTGTTTGCACTAGTACCAAAACAAAGTTTAGGTGCTGGAAGTATATTTTACACCTATACTGAAGATTTATGTCCTCATGCAGGGGCTCTAAGCCTCAGGACTAGAGCACTTTGTTCCTGTATCAAGATATTGATTCCTGTACCGGAACATAGATTCCTACACTTAGTTTTCAAATTTCTCCTATAAGAAGATAGAGAAAGAATTTGCAAAGGTGAAAAAAACTTCAAAATAACTTCCTCAAACAAAAAAATGCTTTAACCAATCTCAATATTTAAAATAATAATTGATTTCCAAAGTTAAAGCACAATTTTCTTCAATCAAGAAACTCCTTCACACAACTAAAGAAATCAGCTAATTGTGATAACAGGCTTCAATCTTGTAATAGTTATTCACACCAGTCCAATTTGCATTCATAGCCTTCTTAACTCAGAAAGATTCTCTTTGAAAATATTCAAACATGAAGTTCGATCTTTCCCTGAAAAGTATGAAGTGCAGGTACAGGTTAATGTGTCATAACAACGTTCATTATCGAATTACCAAAGCATATTTAGTTCAAGATATCAAGAACATTTCAGAATGATAATCACACACTGCAGAAACTCATCAAGGCTCATATATCATATAAGAACAAAAGACTATCACTGTAATGAACCAAAGGAATCAATTTGCGAAACTGTAAATGCACTAGTGTAGGAATGCGTGCTTGCATGATCTAGGTAGAAATGATGCTAAGCTTTGAAGAAAAGAAATCATAAAGGATAAAACCAAACTCAATTAAGCATGCACATCGCAGATCCATTACATAGTGATTAAATCGAACCTGGACTTTGTAGAAGAATAAAAGCATCTATTTAGTTCATACTTTGCATTAAACAAAATCAACACACCTTTAACAAAATAAAAAATAAAAAAATACGAGGGAGAACGAGCTGGGTTGGCTGGGTCCTAGCCAACAACCTTGTTTCCTTGTTTAGGAAACTTGGAGATTCAACTCTCAATGACGCATCAACATAGAATTACAACACAATATTGAGGTAACATGGCACAATCCCTTTCTATTAATAATCAACAAATGTACATCATGAGTTCGAATCCAACCCAGAATGAGGGCGATACCATTAAAATTACAAAAGACCAAAATTACAGTATCCTTGTTATAGCTATCACTCCTTTTTATTTTCTATATGAATCCTATATTTTATACATCCGTTCAGGCCTGTGGCCATAACCAAATTACATCCAGCGTTTTGAGCCTTTTGGCTATAACAAAATAACAACAATATTACATACTAAGCCTTTCAGCTATAAAAAAATGCTAATCTTGAGCATTCGACCGACAACCTATTCTCCAACATATCCCTGACTTATCTCTGCTTTGAGCCCAACTCGAGTTAACTGATCTAGAACAAGGTGCCGCGTTAGGTAGTGAGCTGTCACGACAATTCAGGATTAGCCAGCGGTGTAGGAATCATACCTGCACTTGACCATGCTAACGAAATGATCAATACATTGCTTATAAAATACTTTAGGAAAGGAAATATTAGTTGCAAAGAATAGTAAAGGTATAAAATCTATGAAAACAATTATTTAGGCACATTCGTAATCCATAAATATGAAATATAAAGCTAGTGCAAGAAAATGCATGATTCTTGGAATAATGCAGGAATAAGGATGTTGCACGGTTAAAATAGATGTCTATGGTTATGGTTTTGAAGTGGAAAAGGGGTTAAAAATGAATCAATTTAGCCTACCAACATCCTCCACTCCTTAAGCTATTGTGGGTCCTCACACAACCTTTACCTGCTGCAAAAAAAACCAAAACAAAAGAGCCTCCCTTCAATTCTGAACTTGTATGCTAGTCCCTGCTTTCACTGTTTTTGCCTTCCTGCTTCGAGCCTTTTTGAGTTTCTTGGTCACCTTTTTAAGACGCTCATAACACTTTGAGGCCTGAAATCTCCATATCTTGACTTGTCTTTTCTGCTCCTTCACCTCTCCTGTCAACTCTGTATTTGCTCGCTTTTACACTATATTATGCTCTTTCATGGATTGGTTTAATACCTTCAAGCCATAAACATGCTGCTTGAGTTCTTCTATCCGACTGTTCAGATAGAGGGTGGAATTCTCTACTCCCAATTCCTCTGGTGCAGACTTCTCGACGATTGATTCCAGACATGTGCCAACATCATCAGGGTCGAGGTTATCCTAGCCATCTTTCCGTTCCTGCATTTTAATATCGTCAAGGGTTTCAATACCTGAAGTCTTAATGTCACTAAGGGTCTCAATGCCTTGCACATTCACTTTATCAGGGGTTGCAGTACCCTTCTCATCTAATTTACCAAGGGTTTCAATACACTGATCTTCAAAATCATTAAGGGTTTCAATACCCTGCTCTTCAAAATCGTTAAGGGCTTCAGTACCCTGCTCATCCATCTTACCATGGGTTTTAGTACGCTGCTCTTCAAAATCATTAAGGGCTTCGGTACCCTGCTCATCCATCTTATCAGGGGTTTCAACACCCGAAACTCTAGAATCATTAAGGGCTTCAGTGACATGTTCCCTATCATCCACCTAACCCTCTGTCGGCTCTTTTCTTGCACTCGACATTATTTTTCTCTTCTTCATCCTACCAAAGAGGACTGACAAGGGTGTGTCGTCTTCCTTTTCCACATGGTCTCCGTCAACCACTATATGGGCTGCCACCTTAGTGAGGGCCGAAATATTATTTTTACTTGGTGAAGCAGGTGGCGATTCATCCAACAGTATCAGGGAGGTTGGTTGAACACGACTCGCCCTCGAAGAGGCATTCCTTCTTATGGCCGACCTCCTTGTCTCAGTAGGGCACGGGGTCAGCATTTCCGATTTTTCTTTCTTGCTTGCACTCTTCTTTTGGGTCGACTTCCCTGCACTTTTCCATGAAACTCCTTTAAGAATTCGTCCCAAGTCGCATTTTTAGCTTCCAGCTCCTTCTTAATTAAAATTTTAATGTTGTGATATAGTTTGTATGCGACCTGGCTTAACTTCCCTTTCTGAACACCTTTTGACATCTTTTCTAAGCTTCTCAGCAAATAATAAGGGAAATTAATGAGCTTACAAAACTGAAAATGCAAGAGCAATCGTATGTGATAGAGGAAAGTTAGTGAGTAGCAACCCTCGTAGGTAAGAAAATTCTGCAGCACATAAAGGAGATCCTTCCATTTTCCAATCATAGAATTACACTGGAGACTATTCTTCTATTCCACCTTCTTCTTTAGGTTGACCACGAATCGACACACCAACTTCTTTTCTAACTTCTCCTTCTTAAACCATTGTTCCTCCACTGCTGGTAAACATGTAGCCTGAGATATGGACTCCTCTGTGACCGCAAATTCTGACAAACCAACCTTAGATCGACTCCCATCAAAAGTCTGGGCAAACGCTATCACCACGGCTGAGTCAAATCCATCAATTTTTTGCAGAAATGGGAGGAACCCAGATTCCTGCAATATTACAAGATTGTTTTTGTACTCAGTTGTTTGCTCCATCTCCTTTATGGACTGTGGCTCAATCCTTACAGGCGCCATGTCTCAAGTTTTGAAAGAATATTACAACATAAAGAACTTAAAATGATGGTAGAGCTATAGATCCGCCACTTATTAACCACTTCCCAAATGGTCATGCTTCATCATTAAAAAGGATGTGAATACGAATTGGTTCAAGTATAGGAAGACGATTGATGATTAGAAGAGGTGGCATTTAGATAATGATTCCATGTAACGGTCATGCATGGTGGGATATGGAGTAAGGCCATTATTATCAGGTGATGATTTTTTCAAGGAAAGGTAAGTAATATATTTCGGGAGAATCCTGCCATCCCACATTTACTTCATGATCTCACATAAGGTGTACTTAGTACTCATTAAAAAGATGAGGTTTCATAACCTAAAATATCTTTGTACTTCAACAATTTCTTCTTAATTTGGTAAATCATAAAACAAAGCATTAATCATAATACAAATTGAATGCCATGATCTACAGGTGGTACAGTTATTCTACATGTACAATAATTCATGAAACAAAAGATAAGATTTTCAATACGCATTTTTGCACCAGGTGTTCCTACACCAGAACATGTGTTTTCCTAATTGGGCGCGCTTAACTGTCTAGATTCCTATACTGAACGTGCTTGCACTAAAAATGCCTGCAACGAGCATGCTTGCACTAACCATGCCTGCACCGAATATGCTTGCACTCGAACAAGCATTCCTGCACTAGGGATATTTGTAGCTTTTCTGTAAAGATAAAGGGAACCAAAAGAAAATTTTGATAAGATATAATTCATATGCTGGATTAAAAAATTTGTTGAATATACAAGGGAGGTTTTATTCGCCATTCTTTGGTGTTGACATATGCCTTTTGATCTGATTTGTGAGTTCACATCAGATCCTGCAATCGACCCATGAGGGGAAAAAGAAGTGGGAAAAAGGGTAAATTTTCAGAATGGGAAGGAAATTACAACAAGGAATTCAAAAGCGAGACCACCAAGAGGGACAAATCGAAAAAGGGATTTCAAAAAAAAAATTCAAGGGAAACAGAGGGAAATACAAAATCAAATAGGGAAAGTTTCTTTGAAGAAAGGGATGGTAAAATTCATGGGATAAGAAGAAGAAAATAAAGGGGAGTTTTTTTTATGAAAATGGGAATAGAAGGACATAATTTTACCTGACCTCTGCCTGTATAGTGCTGATCCATAAAATAAATGCAGTGGGAATTGAGTGTTGCTTGGATAAAAATTTCCGTGCCAGCTATCCCAAACTTGGATAAGGGCCTGGTTCCTGTACTTGAACTTGCTTCTTCTTGGTGACAATTAACACATCTAAATATCAAGCAACATTCCCATTTTATTAGAACTGATCTTCCTGCCAGCAAGCTAGTTTTTAGGTTGATCCTTCTACAATTAGGTCAGTAAAACGGATTTTCACAATCACAGGATTTTTTTCTTTAATTTTTAATTTTTTACTTTTTTTATTATTATATATTTTTTTGGATTTTCTTTAAACTTTATTTCAAGAGAGAAGAAATCAGACTATAATAGGTTGGCATAGCCACCTACGAGCTGAAGTTCAGACTGCTGATGCACTTACTACATGAAGTTTTCCTTTGTAATGGGTTGAAAATATGCTTTAAGTCTATGCCCATTCACAAGGAAAACTGAATTTTGCCCATTGATAGTTTTGACTTGTACAAACCCATTGTGAAAACTTGAATTACGTCATACAGTCCCATCCAATGAGTATGGAACTTCCCTTTAAGATGTTTAAATCTAGAGTCATAGAGAAGTACCTAATCACCTGGTTGGAATTGTTTCTTCCTGATAAACTTGTCATGCCAGTTCTTGTGTTGTTGCTGCACCAAAATATTCTGTTGAACAACATCCCTTTGAAATTCATCCAACTCGTTTAACTGTAATAGATGTTGCTACTGTGCTTCTGAGAGATCTAGACCCAACTGAACTGCAGTTCTGAAGGTCTTTATCTTAAATTCAATCAGCAAAAGGACTTTTTTTCCATACACCATCTCATATGGTGTATGCCCTGTGTTGTTCATCCAAGTGGTTCGATAAGCCCATAAGGCTTCAGGCAATCAGCTAGCCCAATCCTTCCTATGCTTGTTTACTATTTTGGTGAGAATGGATTCGATCACCTTGTTTGTAGAATCCACCTGGCCATTTGCTTGTGGGTGGTATGGTGTAGATTTCTTGTGCTGAATCTTGTACCGATTCATGACTTCTTGTACCAAGTTAGAAATGAACTGCGGCCCATTGTCAGGAACAATTTCTCTAGGAACACCAAATTTAGTAAAATTTTCATTGAACAAGAAATCAACAACAAATTTTTCAGTGGCAAAAGAAACAACTTTAGCCTCTACCCATTTAGTAACAAGATCAATACAAACCAAGATATGCGTTTTATTTAAAGATGTGGGGTTTATGGGTTCTACAAAATCAATAGCCCATTTTTTGAAGGGCTCAATCATGACTTGAGGACATAAAGACATTTCATTGGTTTGAACAGGTTGACCCATTCGTTGGCAACTATCACAACGCCTAACATATTGCTTGACATCCTTAAACAAAGAAGGCAAAAAATAGCAGTTGGTAAAATTTTATATGTAGTTTGCTTGTCAGTGAAGTGGCCACCACAAGGTTCATCATCGGAAGATTTTAAGATATCAAGCGTTTCTTCCTCTCTCACACATCTACGAATAACAAAATCTGGTCCAATGTAAAAGAGGTCTCCCTGTATCCAAGAATATGAAGCACTTTTCTGAATAATATTATGCTTTTCATGAGCAGATAAGTGAGGTGGTGTTTTTCCGGTGACTAAATAGTTAGCTATGTCAGCAAACCATGAAGATTTTGATGACATAGCAAAAAGATGTTCGTCAGGGAAATCATCATCAACATAAATTATTTCACCAGGATTGTTTAATCTCGAAAGATAATCAGCTACAACATTAGACTTTCCTGGTCTATCAATAATTGTAACATTGAATTTCTGTAATAGAAGCAACCACCTAGTCACTCTACCCCTAGTTAAAGGTTTATTTATTAAATATCTTATAGCAGAATGACCAGTATGCACATAAACTTCATATCCGGTAATGTAATGTCTGAATTTATTAATAGCAAAAATAACGGCTAAAAATTATTTCTCAATCACTATATAGTTAAATTCAGCAGATGGCAAATTTTTACTGATGTAGTAAATATCATAGGACTGTTTATTCTCCTCTTGTCCTAAGGCTGCACCAATGGCAGTGTCTGAAGCATTAGAGGAAATATGAAATGGCAGGGACCAATTTGGCTGGTGCTTGTACTAATTTTTCCTTCAATGTTTCAAACAACTGTTGGCAAGCTGTGGACTAGGTGAATTCACTATCCTTAGCCAATTATCGAAAAAGGGGGGTAGCAATCTTGGAAAAATTTCCAATGAATCTCCAATAATAACCAACATGTCCCAGGAAACCTCTCACTTCCCTTTGGGTTTTGGGTGCAGGCGTAGGGTCCACCTAGATACCTTTGTGAGAAACCAAATGACCAAGTACCACTCCTACTTTGCACATTAATATACATTTTTATCACTCAAAGCAAGATGAGCCTCTTGGAAATGCAAAAACATTTTTTCTAGATTTTTAAGAGCTTCATCAAATGAGTTACCAAACACAAAAAAATCATCCATATAAATCTCAACACATTCAAGATCAACAAAAATAGCTAGCACAACCCTTTGAAAGGTAGCAGGTGCATTGCACAACCCGAAAGGAAGCACTCGATAAGAAAATGTACCCCAAGGGCATGTAAAGGTAGTTTTGTCTTGATCTGAGGGTGCGATCTGGATTTGGTTATACCCACTAAAGCTATCTAAAAATGAAAAGTACTTTTTATCGACAAGGGTATCTAGCACCTGATCGATGAAATGAAGGGGAAAGTAATCCTTGAGAGTGGATTTGCTTAATTCTCGATAGTCAATGCAAATACGCCATCTCCCATCTTTCTTAAGGACTATCACTAATGGAGAGGCCCACTGCTTGTCAGAAATGGGGTAGATGAAATTAACATGTAAGAGTTTTTGTAATTCCTCCTTAACAATATCTCTTAGTGCGAGATTCATTAGTGTTTGGGGTTGTCGAATAGGTCGGGCTCCTCTTGGATATAGATATGATGAGTTCAAGTCTCAGGAGGAATGACTTTCATGCCTTTGTAACTCCAACTGAATGCATCCAAGTAATCTTGCAACAAGGTAACAAGCTGCTCTTGTTGAGCAGAATCCATGTCTGAGCTAATGTGTAAAGATTTTCCTGGACTAATTTAAACAAGAGTGGTTTCGGGCTCAAGAGTACAGGATGATGATGCCACAGTATGGATAAGGAAGGTTAGGAATCAGAATTTTCTTGGAAATCCAGACTAAAGGTCTGATGAAGTGTATCAAAACTAGGCATGGTATCTAGATTGTTGAAGAAATATCGTAATTCACCATCCTGGGTGGACTCGGTATAACGCTGAACCGAAGAAATAGGTCGAGTCTCCTCATCACCACTATCATAATCTAACCATAAAGTGTCCCTAAGTTCCTGAATAGATCTAGCAGGTGGGTATAAGGTGACCTTTTTCCTAGAGTCTCCATGTGAAATGTACATATCACTGGAGCGACATCCAATATAAGCATCGACCATGGCAAGCCATGGTCGTCCTTGAATCAAAGGATGCCCTCCCATTGGATTCTTTGGCTGAAGCACAATGAAATCTGCGGGGTCATGAATCTATAAAGACAACCACATCATCCAATACTCCATTGGGCTTGATTTTAGATTTGTCTGCAAGTTCAAGCATGGTGGGTGTAGGACAAATATGGCCCAACCCAAGTTGTTCCATGGTTTGCCTGGTCATAACATTGATGGCTGCCCCCAGGTCTATTAATACATTAGAGACAAGGATATCACCTATCTGGAAAGAAACAACTGGGTTTCTAGGATCTGTGTATTTTTCCATTGATACACATCCTGTCATCAACTCAGCAACTCTACCAACAAATTGAATGGTCTGAGGTTCTACTCTCTTCCTCCCTGGATTTCTAAGACAAAATTCCCGGATGATCTTTGTACAAATGGGAATTTCTCTGGTAGCTTGAAGTAAAGTGACCTTTATACAAACATTCCTTAATTCAGAAGCCAGAGTGGAATTGGGGTCACTCTTCTCCATAACCAACTGCTCTGGATAGGGAGGTTGGTTTGAAGAAGATGGTTAAATTCAAGGTGCAGGAATGGGCTGAATGGTGACATTGTTTTTTGAATGATCAAGAGTTACCTCCTCATTTTTCTCCTCAATAATCATTGTGGATTGTTTTTGTTTTTTTGGTTTAACTACCCTTCCCGATCTCAATTGAAGCTCATTTATCCCAACCAACAGGGTTCGATAGGTAGGAAGAGGGGATGGTCCAACCAATTGAATCAATTGTATTTCCTTATTATTAGGATTCGGTATAGGTTGAGTAGGTAGTTGAGATGGTCTAAATGATGGTGGAAAAGGCAATGGTGGCAATGATTGACTTTGCTGAGGTAGAGAGGGAAAAGATGGTTGTGACATATGGTGTGGTGCATAGGAAGGAGGATATGATGGCATCTGAGTAGGATAGGAATGTTATGAATGGTTTGGCTCTCTCCATCCTTGTTGCCAAGGTTGAGAGGACTGTCTATGATGAAACTGGCTTCCGTGCTACCAATGTTGAGAGTGATTATTATTATTATAATAGGAATATGGAGGTGCATTATAACCATAAAAATGTGGTTCAGGAGCCATACTTGCACTTACCTATGGCCATTTCTTCGTGCTCCCATGGCATGTAATGGCTCAAGTTCAGAATGCTCTCCTTCAAGTACGTCTTTTAATCTAGATATGGAGGGGCACTCGTCGGTGGCATGGTTATCTGCACATATCACACATTTATTAACACTTTTTATATCAGCAGGACACTCTCTTAAATGATGTTTTTTCCTACATTTTGGACAAAAAATAGACATTGACTCTTTTTTTTTCTAATTTTTGTTGGAATTTCAATGAGTCTATTTGTTTGCTAACATTATTCATTATTTCAATTTTCATGTTGTCCATTTTATTCTCCAAGCTAATGATCATAGCATCTGTAGATCCCAGTTTGTTAGTTTTGCTTCGACCTTCTCTAGTGGATCTAGATTGATTTCAAGAGAACTTACTGCACAAGTCACAAATTTGTTTAAAAGTTTTCTAAGCAATGTATCCTTGTCCTAACAAATTCAAATTATGTCTAGAATCCTCAGTAAGTCCTCATAGGAACAAGGTTCAAATGTAGGTTTTAACCCCGTACAGAAATTACCTGCATACGAATTCTAAATCACAGAAAAATAAACAATGCGAGAGCATAACACATAAAAACACATATGCACAGAGATTTTCCCCTGGAACCCGAAACCGGGACTACCAGCTTGATTTTTCATTATGTTCCTTTCAATGTTACAATACATATTTATACATGCCGAAGCATCCAATA
>APFE031411129.1:0-10614 GCA_000404065.3 Pinus taeda
AAATCCCTGCCAAGGCATGCAACGAAATAACTAGTTCGTCAGAGACATTGTCCTGATGGTTATCGTCCTCTAGCGGCTCATGTTCCCCAAGTGGAGGATCTTCCTCTGTTGAGTTGTAGTCAGTGGCATCTATTTGAAAGAATTTGGGCTCCTTACATTTATGACCTGGGGAGTATTTTTCATCACAGTAGTAACATAGTCTTTTCTTCCTTCTTTCGGCCATTTCCGCAGGGGACACCTTTTGGACCTTAAGTGTTTGAGTCGTATGCTGCGCCCGTGGGAGGCGACCTTTAGCGGGGAAATTTGGGCGACTGTATTGGGCTGCTAATGCACGTTCCACCTTACGAGCTACCTCGCAAGCCTCCATCCACGTGGGAGGGTGGTGAAGTAGCGCTTGAGCTCTGATGGCTTCTTTAAGACCACTGATAAAACATTCTGTGTAGAACTCATCTAAGAGACCCTTAGTGCGGAAAGCTAACCTTTCAAAAGCATTAATATATTCCTCTACTCTACCAGTCTGTCTGAGCTTAGTGAGAAGACCCAAATAAGAGTCTTCTTGTTCAAAGCGATCTTTAAGAGCTTTGGTAAGTTGGGTCCAAGTCCTAAAATAGCCATTGGAGTGCTGATGCCATTCCCACCATTGCCATCGTTCATTGTCGAAGTACATGCTCCCCAACACAAGCTTAGTCGCATCATCTAGGATCTGATTCAATTTGAAATACTGGTCCATTTGGGATAGCCATGCTGCTGGGTGAGAACCATCAAATTTATGCATATCCAACTTAGGAAGTCATTGATTGGGTGGTGGGTGGGTGTGCCAGACGTGAGGAGAGTGGCTAGATTCATCGTAAATGCCTTCATAGCCATTATATCCCTCCTCGTGGGCTTGCTCCTTGCCGTTTGACCTCAAATCCTCCTTGCCTTCTCCTTGCAATTTCTATAGCTGGAGACTCATTCCTTGAAGTAGTTGGGTCATGTTACTCAAATCTATTTTGTCCAGCTGAGTGTGGATTTTGTTCACCGCTTCCTCCAGTTTGTCCATCCTTTCATTGGCCATCACTTGAGCTCTAGTTGCTACCATACACCGTTGTGATGAAAAAAATTGGGACCGCCAAAAAAAATTTTGCCCAATTAATTGAATGGTACCACGATGCTCAGCTCGTCATCCTGATTTTAATGGGCTGTATCACCAATAAGCATCCCTGATGTTTTTTCAGAAAACTCCTAACGAAGTTTTACTCCTTGATCAATACTGCAGTCGCCAAATCCTCAAAATGTCAATGCGTCCAAAAGTCCTGCGACAATTATACCCTGGTATAGGAACCCTACACAATGCTTCTGGTCTGCTGGAGCTGAAGAGAACTGGTTGGTTGGGACCGATGTCTGCTGCAGCTGCACTCCTTTGCTCAAGCGGATCTGGAAGAGATGATGAGTAAAAAAGGAACTAGGGTTTCGGGGAGTGTCAGGTGCTACAAATCGCAATATACATAAGGGTCTGGCAGTAGTACTCGGCCCAATGTTTCAGGGCTCTAACTAAGGAGGGTCGACCGTACCCTTAGCTGTACCACCCGACTACCCTATTGTACGGGCGAGTAATCTCTCCGAGTGCTGTTCTCGGTGTACTGTAGCCGCAAGACGGTCGCTGGTTTATCTATGGCGAGGTTTCAGGGAGCCTATGGGGCTTCCGATATACCCAGAGGGTACGTGGAAGACAGTCCGTGCGCGGTTCTGTCTAATGCGCTACTACTCGAAGGGGTACCCACAGGGGTTACAAGGGAGTCCAACAGACGTGACCACCTCTTGTATTTCCTGCGTGCATGCCTCCCCAAATCCGCAGGTTTATGCACTTAACGACAGATCCCGTGGTTTAAAGACGCCGGAACACGTCTCTAGCCAAAAAAAAAATTTGCTAAAATTTGGAGATCCCACTGAGCCCTGGAAAGTGCTCTGATACCACTTGTTATGCTTCTTAACCTGCAAAGTAACACCGAACATAGAATATGCGAAGAAAATATACCCACAACACAGAATATGCGAAGAAAATATACCCAGAACACAGAATAGCAATGATTTTATTACTCAGAGAGAAATGTTCATAGGCCTCTTCGAGGGGGCAACCTCCAATAGAGCAGAGCTCAAATACAAAACAAGACACGATACTCCTCGCAGGGAGTGTCTATCCTTTATATATGACTCATACATGCAATACCACGGCCCAATACCGTGGGTTTTATTAATACCATCTATCTAATACTACCGCCCATTTACCCTTAATCTACTACTGCCGCCCATTTGCAACTAACTGTGGTCCCGTCATTAATTACGGGTTAACCACTTACAAATATTAATATGGGCTTTATTGACTCTTGACTATGACGTGATCCCATGACATAAATAAGGGGGTTAGGGTGGGACCCTAAAACTCACGTTCCTCCCCCCATGGATGACTTTGATTTTAGTTCAGATGAAGAGGAAGAGGATGCAGAAGGAATGAAAGCAAAGATGTCACAGGATCCGCCCTCGACGGATCCCAAGGATTTGTCTGTCCCACCAACCTCACAGAAAAGAAATCATGAGTCCTCCACCTCGGACTCAGACAAGGAATCCTCCCCGTCAGCACCGCTCAGCTTGCAAATCATGCTGGTTCAGCAGAGTCCTCCTGATTGGGTCAAAGTTGGTAAAAAAAAAGGGAAAAAATGTCGAATAGTTGATTCTACACATGTTGGGTAGAATCCGTTGTTCTGTTTTTGCTCCTCTGTTCTTCTTGTTTCTTCTTGCTCAGTTCAGCTCTCTTCTCTTCTTCTTAGGGGCCAAGGTGGATAGCCTATCCTTTTCGGCAGCCTATGTTCTTACTTGTAACTACTTATTGTACCATACCATATGTCCTCTTAATAGAATTAGTTTTACTGAGAAAAAAAAAATATAAAATATAAAATAAAATAATTGATTGCCATATATTGAAAATCAGCTTTGCACAATTGGTAAATATTTTTTAAATCATGTAATCGACTGCCACATAAATATAACTCAATGGTAATAGTATTTTACCTGAAAAAATACCTTTTAAAGTATACATTGTCAATTGTGAAAAATTGACTTTACATAATTAATATCAAAAAGAATTTATTGAACCGATAGACATAAATACAATATAATTTCAAGGTAATTGTATTTGGGTTATAAAAAGTGTAAATGTAACTGGTTAGTTTGTATAATTTGATAGTTAATATTATTTTCTTTTAATTCTCTCTTAATTATATAGGTTGAAAAAATGTTTTTATAAAAGGTGAATTTTTCTTAATTATATGTCCATGGAAAATTTTATGTGGTGAATAGAAATGATGGTAAATTTAGAAAAACAATAATATATTAACTTGAAGAGATGATTACAAGTATTTATGTAATAAATTTGAGATGGTCTAAAAAAATCAAATATAAAAAAATCAGGTTTCTTAATATATAATTTTTATTTATAGAAATTGTGTTTAATTATGTGAATTTTGAGTTTTCAAAATATTGGTATCTTACTGTCATTTTCATGTAATATATAGTGCATGTGTCTATGTTAGTACAACCCTTGAGTATCTCAGTGATAGAATCTTGCTTCAAAACTTGCTACAAAACCTTGTGGAGTTGCAGAGAACATATTGTTCTTGTGCACAAATATTTTTATATAAATTATAATATTTTTTTTTGTAAGTTGAAATTCTCCTACCTTTAATTTGCAAAATTACATCCCTGTTGCATCATGATATAAAATATGTCCTCAAAACTGGGTTTGAGGCTTCAATCCATCACAAGGGAAGCCAAGGGTCTTGACCGTCCTCAAAATAGAGAAAATAACAACAATAAAGACTATGGTTGAACTTAACATTAGCCTACCATAAACAATCTACAAAATACCAAGAGAAAAGAAAATAGGGAATGAGCCTAGGAGTCAGACGAAGTCAGAGGCATCGGGTCCTGCACACTTGTTCCAGTAGGGCCGATAACTTTTCCTCGCATTGGAGATGTCTCTCCAAATGAGCTATACATGCATCCAATCTCTCCAAGAAATATCTTTGGTCTTGTTCAATCCTCTGAATATCATTCATGAATGAGATGATATCATTAATGTCTTCTCTTTTTCCCTTCAAGACACAACCAAACAAAGTCGTTGATTCCCAATGTAGAGTGACAACGTGCAAGTATTGATTCCTTCATCCTCGGGTGTAGCCAAGGTCGAGTAACAAATTAGAAACCTTAGCAATGAGCAATGTGTTAGAATAGGCTTAGCAATCATGGGCCATGTGGGTCTCCAACTAGTGCATTTCCTCTCTTGTGCCAGGAGAGGTTGTTGCATGATATCAAGTGGCTAAATCTTACGCTTGAGACTGCACACGCAACCTGCCATGGAAACTAAAACCACCCATCCCCACTAACCCTCACCTATACCTCACTCTTTTTCTAGTCAAAGCTGAGAAAATTGAAAGAACCCATAAAAAAGTCTTACTCGCTTTGACAGGATGTACTTACAAAACCCAATTTACTTCATCCCTGGAACCTGTAGGGGACCACAAAAGTAAACAGAGCGTATATCTCTTCCACCTTAACAATTCAACAACAACACTCGACACCACAAATTGCAACCTAGACAAGGATCTAACAACCTAATTACAACTCACATAACCTAGATAAACATCCAAGTGGGAGTGATAAAATGTCGACTTACAAAGGTGGAGATAAAAATAAACATTAGACTGATACTGCAACAATGATTCTAACCGTAGAATAGAACTACCACATCCTAATAGAGAACAAACCATAGGTGATCCAGGTGCATCTCTAAAAAGTACCAATGGCATAGTAAGAAGGCTCAAAACTCGAAAGTGGTAGAAGCTCTATAAACTTAGCTATAGATCGAAGTGCTTGTCATCCTGATTCCAACGATGTGAAAAACACTCGAATCCGAGCTCATATGAAGAAGTTAGAGCAAGTCAAAGATAGGTTTGACTTGGACAAGTGGCAGGAGAAGATGTCATGGTAGAACTCTTCAGAGAATGGGGAAGCGCCAAGTGGCAAGGTGCCATTAGTCCTACATTTCGATGATCACAAAATGTAGAGGTCTGAGGATTAAGGGATCGCCCCCTAGCACTATCGGGTTGCGATGTGATAATCACATATCGCACAACACACGACGCAGTATCACGATAACAAGTACGACCCCGGTTCTGCCGATTGCGATTTGCGATGGGGTTTTTAGATTCGATATATATTATATTGTAGTTGATAATTGCCGACAAGTCCGCCTTTATCACTTTTCTCTCATCACTTAAATGTAAAGGCACGGGTTTGTCCGTCGGTAGAAACCACTGATTGAAAACGTCGAGTCAATCGCTGATTCTCTATATTAAATCCATTGGGCTAAGTATTAATATGTGGTTAATAGGTTTTTCTATGTTTGACAAGTTTGTTACCTGCGGCCCAAGAATCTCTATTGGAAGCGCCCGCCTGTTAAACTTGTCATCTATTTGGAACTGCCTGGAAATTGATGAGTCAACCGATTAAGATTATATAATGGACGGTCCACACAGGAAAAGAGGGGGAGACTGGCTAATAATTCAGAACATTGTACACAACAGTAACCCGACCTGGCAATAGGGTCCGAAACCTTGCTTTGAGCAGTAGGGAGGTTCCGAGAGGATGCAGAAAGCCTAATTATCTGAATTGGGTGTTAAAATAGGTATTCTTGCATGATTTTTCACCAATATTTCAGTGAACTGTTTGTTTCTGAAGTTGGGCTCTCCATTCTTCGTTCATCTTCCAGCTTGGAGGTATAAGGATTGTATATAAATATTGCTTGTACTTTTATCTCTTTTATGCCACTTAATGAAAGAATGCCTCCCCACTATTGAGCATGACTCAGAGACGTAGTCCAAATTGGATGAACTCCGTAATCAAACCTTTGTGTCATGGTTTCTTTTTTATCGTGTTATTTCCACATTGTTTTATGTGTTTTTAAGTTCCATGGTTAATCAACTCTATTTCATGTAATTCTGATGCATCTGTAAGTCAAAGATCTTAGATCAAGTTTGGTATCAAAGTAAGTCTTTGTTGATGTGAATTGCATGAGTATATGCTAACACGTAACAAGTTGCGAAAAGGAGAAGGAACACTTAAGTCCTTTGATCTTGAAGCAGGACATGCGCAACAAGGAAGAAACATGGAAAATGAAGAAGCTCATTGGGAAGAGGAACATAATTTCTGCAAGTTATTCTACAATATGGCAGAGAAAGTGAACAAGTTGTTTTCAAAGTATGAGAAGGCACTTGGGCATGAGAAGCAAGATGTCGATGACCATAGATCAACAAATCATGAAGGTGGTGGAGAAGAGCCTCCTCCCTTTCCTTCTTCAAGTGATAGTTCTCATCACTCTAATTGTGATTCCAAACATACATATAAGAAACCATTCTTCAAGCTAGATTTAAAGTTTGACCTTCCCATGTATAATGGAGAGTGTAGTGTAGAAAAACTTAATAATTGGATAAGACAGATAGAGATCTACGACCGAATTCAGCAGATCAAAGAAGATGAGGCAAAGGTCCAGTTAGCATATCTTTGGTTGAGTGGCACTGCTCTTGTTTGGTGGGAGCGCAAGTTGCAGACGGGCAACAAAAAGTAGGTAACCTTCTTTCCTCTTGGTCCAGTTTTATTTCTGCATTGAAAGACCAATTTTACCCTTTGGGTTATAAACAAAAGGCACTAATGGAATGGCAATATCTAAGGTAAGGTAAATGTCAAAATGTACAAAGCTTCACCGAAGAATTTCGGAAACAAGCATTGAATTTGGGCATCTCATTAGATTTGTCCAAGACTATAACTAAGTATGTTGGTGCACTACATAGTTACATAAGGCACTCACTGTTATTGTTTAAGCCTCTAGTCTTTGCCATATATTAAAAATAGACTTTGCCCCATTAATTGAAAATTAACTTTACATCAATAAATAAATAAATAAAATTATTCAATCTATAAACATAAATATAATAAAAAAGTAAATTGTATTTCACTTTGAAAAAAATGTAAATGCAAATGGCTAGTTTATATAATTTGATTGTTAATAATATTTTCTTTTAATTATTTCCTTATTATATATCACCAAAAAAATTAAATATTTTATATTTTTTAAATATGTTTTAAAAATGATTTTTTTATTATATGTAAAAATTAGGTAGTGAATGAAATGATAGTAAATTTTGAAAAACAAAATATATGTTAATTTTTTGAGACGATTACAAGTATTTATGCAATGAATTTGAGATGGTATAAAAATATTAAATGTAGAAAAATGAGTTGGTTTTCCTAACATATAATTTTTATTTATAGAAATTGTGTTTAGTTATGTGAATCTTGAGTTTTCATAACATTGATATCTTACTTTCATGCAATATATAATGCATACGATTATATTAGTGCAACTCCTCAGTATCTCAATGATAAAATCTTGCTACAAAACCTTGTGGAGTTGTAGAGAACATATTGTTCTTGTCCACAAATATTTTTACAGAATTTATAATCTTTTTGTTGTAAGTTGAAATTATATTACCTTTAATTTTCAAAATTACATCTCTATTGCATTATGATATACAATATGCCCTCCAAAATGGGTTTGAGGCCTCAAACCATTGTAGGGGAAGCCAAGGGTCATGACTATCCTAAAAAATGACAAAATAACAACAACAAACACTGCGGGTGAGCTTAACATTAGCCTATCAGAAACCATCTACAAAATACCGAAAGAAAGGAAAATGAGGAATGGGCTTAGGAGTCAGACGAAGTCACAGACATTGGGTGTCGTCGCAGGCATCAAGTCCTGTGCACTTGTTCTAGTAGGGTCGATAACTTTTCCTCACATTGGAGATGCCTCTCTAAATGACCTATACAAACATCCAATCTCTTCAAGAAATATATCTAGTGTCATTCAATCCCTTGAATATCATTCTTGTCTACTCTTTTATCCTTCAAGACACGATCAAGCAGAGTCGTCGATTCCCAGTGTAGAGCGACAACATGCAAGTATTGATTACTTCATCCCCCAATGTGGCCAAGGTCAACTAACTAATTAGAAACCTTAGCCATGAGATATGTGTTAGAATAGGCTTGGCAGTCATGGGCCATGTGGGTCTCCAACTGGTGCATTTCATCTCTCGTGTCAGGAGAGGTTGTTGCATGATATCAAGCAGCTAAATCCTGAGCCTAAGACTACACAGGAAACCTGCCATGGAAACTACAACCACCCCTCCCCACTGACCCTCACTTACACCTCACTCTTTGTCTGGTCATGGATGAGAAAATTGAAAGAACCCATAAATATATCTTACTCTCTCTCATAGGATGTACCTACAAAATCCAATTTACTTCGTCCTTGGCATCTGTGGGGGGGCACAAAATTAAACAAAACATATATTTTCCACCTTAACAATTCAACAACAACACTCGACACCACAAATCACAACCCAGATAAATATTTAACAACCTAATTAGCACCCACATAACCTGGATAAGCATCTAAGCAGGAGTGATTAAATCTCAACTTACAAAGACAAAGATAAAAATAAACACTAGACTAATACTACAACATTGAGTCTAACCACAAAATAGAAATACCACACCATAAGAGAGAACAAACCATAGGAAAACCATAGAGACCCCCAGGTAGAAATAATACTACATTAGCAACAAAACGTAGAAAAAATAGAACCCAAACCACAACAATTACGTATTTGTAGAGGTGTCGATGCATCAGGCTTGACAGAGTCCAAGCCTGGGAATGCCCGATCGGTGCAGCAACGAAAACACCCAATACGAACTAGGGACCTTGTACATGCACCTTATGCAAGATAGTCTCTTCTCTAGGAACCAAAATTCAACTCTTTCTTTTTGAATCCAACTCCCATGCAAATACCTTATCCTCCCATAGTAAGATGCGCTTGGAGGCCTCCAGGAGCTTCTTTACAATCACTTAACAAACATATAAAACCTTGGTCAGAAAGAGGTGAGTCCTATCCCATGTGTCCAACTTTACCTACTTTGCTTCCAAATTTATGAAGCAAGCCGAGGGAAGTTTTTCTCCCACCTAGAGTGGGTATGTTTTTCCTCGAACCTTTAAATAGAAAATTGTGCATTGATCCATTGCATATGGGAACCAGTAAATGAGCTAGTATGTTATGTGAAATGAAAATTTGCATGAAATTATCTTGGGGGAGGTAAGCCATGAAATTAATGATTTTGATATATGATTTTCATATAGGGGTGAAATAAGATAGCAACGAGAATCACTTATGATTAATTAATGGTTATAGAAATTGGCAAAGGCAATGGCAAAGGCTTTGGAAAGGCATATTGGCATTTATTGGAATTTATTTATGAAAATAATGGAAAATAGGAGAAAGGAAGGTGAAAAGTCATAGGTTCCATTTGTGGAGAAAAATGAAGGAAAATACTGGAAAATTGAAGAAAATAGATGCCTTAATAATAAAAAGGCTTATCAGGATCAATTGGTACCTTTTGTAAATTCATCCTTTTGTCAATTCGGTTTTGGAGCTCTCGTTATATTCTCTCTCATACTCTTAGACACTTAGAGATTTTTTGGAGCACTCTTGGAGGAGTGTGGCATACTTGGAATTTGGAGCAATAAGGCAAAGGAGAAGCAAGAATGCACAAGAGTACATCGGGATTATCAACTACATCAAGTTTTCTTGAAAGTACCGAGTGCATGTATGACTCCCTTGCTAGTTTTGGCATGCATGACACATGCATGTGGTTTCTTGGTTATGATATGTCATTGGCATGGAGGATTTCCTAGATTGACAGTGGTTTTTGCTAGCCTTACCATTTCCTAGATGGCCATGGTGTTGTGGGTTTCTTTCCTTTTCTTTCTGGTTGGTTATCATGTTCCTTTGGCTATGGGTTGAGTTATTAGTTCCTGGAGTCTTGGTTGGACAAACTCTTTGGATGTATAATTTCTCACTGTAGATCAACAGATTATGCAATATACTAAAGCAAAATACTAGATCTACTTCTACAACAAACTTGTGGAAGCTTAATCGATTTTGAGCAAGATCAAATAGAACACATATAACTGAGAATGAGAAATCAATCACACATGAACAAAAAAGAATACTCTGGGGAAAGCCTTAGCTAAAAACCCCGATCTCTGTATTATCATACAAGTGGAAATATGTTTGGATTACACAAAGCTTTAGCTCACAAGCTATCCAATTCTCAGTACAATTCCTCAATACAACTCACAAACTGAATAGGAACAACATATGCCTTCCCTTAGCCCTCTAAGCCTCCTATTTCCTTGCGCCGTTTCTCTTGGGGTCCAATGCTGCCACCTATGTGAATTGGCCTCTCACACAACTCATCAAACTCAAAAGTAACTGCACAATCTCCAAGGAATGAACTCCTTCCGGATGAAAGAGATATCCTCAACGGAATATTCCTACAACTGATAGTACACTGTCCCATCATCTGATCTCAACTGGGTCTCTGACTGAACTAACATGCATGAGTTATTTATGAGAGAATATTCAATTATCTGAAGTGCAGCAGTTACATGCATGCATGCAT
>APFE031411129.1:51817-62853 GCA_000404065.3 Pinus taeda
TTAGAAACAAACAAACTAAAGTCACTTGTGTTTTCCTTTATGAGAAATAGATGAGAGAGAAGCAGAGAGTACCAATCTCAGTCTTTTGCTTGGCTCCTTGCTTGTTTCCTCTCCCCTTTGACAGATCTTTGCCACTCATTCCTCACTTGTCCCACTTCAAAGAACACATGTAGAATCAAAGCAGAATAATACCGTCAAAGCATAGAGATCTATAATCATAAACAATATAGGATCAGATATATATTAACCATACAAATGCATATATTAATACAAGATTCAGATATATACAAGAATATGGAGGAAAACTCAAATAGCTTTATTGATAGAAGTAGTAGAAGAGAGGATTATAACCCATTGGTCTGACCCAACGCCATCCTCCTAGAATGAAAGCCCTCTTCACCTCATGAAAATCTAGATCACCCAACACTATGATGTTCCACTAAGAAACCAACAACACTTCCTTACAAGTTACAAAATTCCAGCCTCTGGATCTCTAGGATGAGGGATCCATATATAGATGTTTGCAGGTGTGTGAGTCAGCTTCAGGGATTTTGATTAGTGTCATCTCTCTAATAGTTATTGGTTCCACTTGGAGGTTTCATGATCTCTTACTCATCCCTGGGTAAATTCAGAGAGGCAAGTGTCAAATGGGCAGTTTCTAGAAGATTCTCTGGGTTTCCACCTAGCCAAATGTCTCTACCATTTGTCTGCTCTCACTCATCGCACCCTATAGAAGGGCTTTTCAGTATGCATCACACTTCTTGCATGTGGCAGGTGAGATGCATCACACCCTTAGCACTGAGTAGTCTGTATGGTCCTGTCTTGACCAGTTTTGAGTAGTTTTTCATGGAGAACTTCTAGGAGATGATGTAATCAGCTGACCTTGCTCCTTTAGGGTATGAAACAACAGTTTTAGGGGCTTAGAAGCCCTTGGTTTATGGACATATGAGATTGGGGTTGTAGTGGCCAAATATGTCTATAACAAACATGCACTGGCTGAGGGGAATTTATCGCTCGTTTAGCGAAATGCAGGGTGGAATTGTAGGATCATTAGACAGATGGTCGAATTTGTAGGATGATTAACTGTAAAAAATCTTATGGGAGCTTGGGGCCATATATTTTGGATTGTTTGGCACTTAGGTGTTTTTGGATGTTCTGAATCCTTAGTGGCATATAAGTTTTGAGTTGAGCACATCTAAGGAGTATTTTTGCAGGTTTGAGACAAAAGGTGTATGTATCAATTAGGGTTTGGAAACAATTCTGAAAGGTGTTTGGGCATGGAGAAGGCCTTGTAGGGGTATTCTCACATTTAGAAGTCCACTGTATCAGTTACAATTTGTATGGTTTAGCTCAGGTTCACTTTTCTGATTATGTTATGTTGAGGGAAGTTTTGTTTATGTGCTTCAATGTCGAATAGAAGTGCTTACATGCTCATTTTAGCTCATTTCATAGCTCAAATATGGAGTATGACATATTTGTAGTAGATGCTTTGTGTTTCTAATGTTTGCGAGAGTTCTTTGCAAGAGAAAATTACCATGTAGGGGTAGTAGCCACATGTTTACCATCAGCTAAATGTTTTTGTACTCCAATTTTCTACTAAATATATGAGTGTTCTAGATATGTTGGCAGACTTGGAGATGTAGCCCAGGAGGGGTGAACTTCGTTAACAAATATATATTTTTTATCTCTTAATTATTCTTGCATGAGTTAGGCAATGTTATTTTTCTTATGTTAAGTTACATGTGAATAATAATTCATGACTTGAAGAGACATTGGAAAAACCCATTTGTTTCAAGACACATTTTATCTTGCAAGGTGTCAACATGGTCCTATTTTTTTTTTTTGGAAAAGAGGAATAAAACACCTACTCTATTTACAGATCATTTTGATATCATAGCACCAGTTGACCAAGTTGCAATAATGGGAAGTAAAAAGAGTCTCCAACAGACAGAGGAGCAGAATTTGGCTCTTCGTATGTAGAACATAGAATTGAGAAGGATGCTAGAGATCGCTGAAGAGGACAAGAGGCACATACAACTTTAGTTGCAACATGTGTTAGAAGAACAAGTTTAAGGAGGTAATTAGCATTTCAAGTACCATTCCTTCCATTTATGTGCATAATACTTCTTTTGCAGCATTTGAGCAGCATACCAAAGGCATAGGTATGAAGTTGCTTTCTAAGATGGGTTATGAAGGTGGAGGCCTTGACATAAATGGCTAAGGTATTACCAATACAATTATGGTTGAGGAGAAACCAAAGTACCAGGGACTGAGATATGGTCGAAGGGAGTTTGGAGAATGCTCCAAACAGCTTGAGGCACATCAACCATCTGAGGATGAGATGTCACCACCTTGTGACAATGGTCATTCATCTCCCAAGTGAGATGAATCCTTGAAGGGACCTTGCATGACATCTGTTAGTACCAATTTATGACTGATTATTTTATGTAAAAACCCTCTTTTATTCATAATTTTCCTTTATTTAGCCGTTAAATTTCCTCCATATTCCTTAGAAACTGATTGATATATTGTTATTTCCATTATTTTTTATCTTGGAATTAATCTTAGGAATTTTTGTGTTGAAATTGGAAATTTCCAGAAAATTACAAGTTGTTGTAACTTCTTGTAATGGGTCCATGGTTTGATATGTTGCAGGAAAAATTGGTAAATTCGAGGACCTGGGGTTTGATCCAAAACACACAAGGATGGTGGAATACCTATCCACTCTCGCATTTGAAGATTCTATGTTCTCGGTCAACGCTGGTCAAACCCAACCATTTTAGCAGAAATTCCAGATTTTGTGAACAAACATTGCTATTTTTGAGATTTTGCTCAAATTGAGGATCTGAACTAATTCGACCTCCTTTGATGTAATTGTTAGGATTTCATTAGTATTATGAGGAGTACGAATAGCTTCCTCTTATTGTGAAGATTTAGAATAAATAACTTAAAAATAAAATTATGTAGTTTAGTAGTTATTGATACATGAAAAACTTGGGAACACAGTTTATGTATTTTTGATTTCTAGACTTGAATATAGAGATACAGTGTTGGAGTCCATATTTATGTTTGAGATCTAGTAGTTGTCTTCATTTGAATTAGACTAATGTGTGCTTGCAAAGTGTGGAGGCCCCCCACTACAGAGCTAGTACACTCCTTGAATTCTCTTTTGCAATTGCATAGATAGATCTAATACTTAGAATTGTCATTCAATTAATATGCTGCAAGTTTGTGAAATTGGAAATTGTTAATTGAAGAGATCCACATTTGTTGTGAAAGAGTTTTGTAAGAAAACCTCAATTGATATTCATATTGAAATTGACAATTGTGCTTGCTATTTCATGGTTTTTATCTCATATCTTGATCTAGAGTTTACTGTTCATTGGTTGTGATTTGTAATTGCAGAGCTCCATTGGTAGTTTGTTGACTGAACCTTGTAAGAGGATCCACTATTGTTGATCTCCAAAGCTACATACTTCATTCACTGTTTTGTGTGATGAGTAATTAGGACTCTATTTTCCATATAGACAATTAGATTTGTTTCATTTAAGTAAATGCTTAAGTGTTAAAAAGACAAAGAGAAACCTCTTGTAAAAGAGCATTGTTGATTTTTCCACACTAAGCTATCATTTAGAAACTAAATCCTTCTAGATCTATATATATTAGATAGCACCTCTAAGTGTACCTACTCGGGTTGACAGAGAAATTGAAGCCTAATTTACATCAGTAAGTAAGACCCAACATTTTGGCGATGTTGCTGGGGAGGTGCAAACTAGGAAGATTTAAAGAAAAAATCTAAAAATATTAAATAAACAAAACAAAAAAAACACAGATTTAGTTTCAATTATTTAAGCCATGATTCTCTATGTCTAGATCTAGGGATTAAAAAGGAAGATTCATAGAAAGCCCCCACCAAACAACTAACCCTCCATTGGGAGAAGAAACTTTAGAGAGGATTGAGTACACAACACTAACTGGAAAATTTACTGTGGAAAAACTTGAGGAAAAACAAAGATAAGGCCAGAGACTTACTCTTGTTGAAAGAGAAATTCTACTAGCTCATGAGGCAAAGAAAAGATATATACCTTAGACTTCTACAATAGGGAAACAAAAAGAGAGTAGTACAAGAATCAAACAGTCTATCCTTGAAACGATTGTTCCTCAAGAATTAAAACAAGGAGAAGAGATAGAAACCTTAGACAAGTCACATATCACAATGGCTGAAGACGGAGGATCCAGAGGACCTCCTGCAGAACAACTCAGATAGTATGAGAGACAAGTGGAAGAAAGGAGAAGACAAAGAGAGCTTGAAGAAAAATAAGGAAATGATACTCTATTTGGAGGGAATCAAAATCCACAAGAAGAAGAAGAATCAACATTTAAATTTCCAATTCAAGACAGAGGAGAGTACATGGATGAGGAAATTAAAATGAAAAATATCCCACCATCTGTATTACCAAAATTTTATGGTATGGCATATGAAGACCCTGATTCATTTTTGTTTGAATTTGATATAGTATGCCGAACCTATGGTATACCGATGATGCACACAAACTTCGACTTTTTCCTGCCACATTAAAAGCAGTATCACTTAGGTGGTTCATGGGATTAGGTGAACACATAGTCACTGATTGGGATAACATGAGAAAAATATTTTTGAAAAAGTATCAACCTTATTGTCATTCAAAAGAATCTAAAGATGACATATTTAGAATGAATCAACAAGAAAATGAGACCTTAGAAGAATACTTGGAAATATTTTCATACAATCTGAAAAAATCAAAACATAGAACCATGTTTGCTAATCTTATTCGAACAATATTTCTCTAGGGCATCCGGGACAAATATCTAGATGACGTCAATCTCATGGGTAAAGGGGACATTTCTAATTTAGCTTTAGAAGAGATTGCTGACTTGTGTCAGAAGTACTCCAAAAGTAGAGCAAGAACTGGAAGAAGAACTACGACATCTAGAATCACTAAATATGCCACAGGAAATATTACCAGAGCTGAGCTAGGCAATCTATTTGAAGATCTTAAAACAAAACTCCTAAGCACTTTGGGAAATCAAATAGACACTCTGAAAGCAAAGAAAAGACAATATGAACAAGAACAAGTGTTGTCTATATTTTGTCCTAAATGCCGAAAAAAACATGCTTTGAAAGAATGTCCATTAGATAATGTTCAGAACTGTGGGTTTTGAACAGAAAATCAGGACACTAATGACTGCTCTAAGATGAAATTTTTGCAAAGTTATAATTTGGAAGCTAATGCAGAGATGGAGAACTTATATTTTGTGGGAGCTCGGATACCATGGCAGCCAAGACCTCCAGGTATGTTTCAAAATCCAAATCCAACAAATTATCAAATGCCTATTCAAAATTCTTGGAATGTACCTATGCCATGGAAATTTTTTTTAATCAGCAGCAACAATCTTATCCACAACAGGGATGGAGAGGGTATTCACATCCTCAAAAATTTCCTCAAAAACCACCTCAGCAATATCAACAGCCATTTCCAAATCCATATCCTCAACAATATCAACAACAATACACTCAACCATATCCACCATAGTACACACAACAATACCCTCAGCAACCAATTTCTTATCAGCAACAAAATCCTCAACAAACCTTACCTGCGCCTCCACCAATGAATCAACCACAACTACAATTACCATCTAATCAACCTCCTAAACCTACGCATCTACCTGCTCAACTAGTAACTAATCTAGATAATTGACTGGACAAACTAGTGTACAATGTGGATGAGTGACCATCATACCCAATTCTACATAGAACTTAGATCTGGTCAAACTCTTCACATAGAACCTTCATCGCCACCTGTTTCAATGAAAGAGAGTTCAAATAAAACTAATGAACAATAATTGTCAACACACAGTAAATAAGATGATTTAGAACAAGGTAAACAAATTAGGAAAATGTAGTCACCTCCTTATCTTAAGTGGTTACTTCAACCAAAATTAACCACACCTCTGCCACAATACGATGTTTTGGATGAGCTAAGAATGTGTATGTAAAAATGCCTTTGCTCCATGCAATTAAGGATATTCCAATCTATACCAAAGCCATCAAAGAACTCTGCCTTAAAAAGTCTACAAAAAAAAGATTTAATCCACAGACCATTCATGTTATTGGTAGTTTAGTTGGCCTTATGTCAATGTCATTTCTATGGAGAAATATGTTGACCCTGGTATACCTAGAGTTATAGTAATCATCAACAAAATCTCCATTCCAAATATTGTCAATGATTTGGGAGCAACAATCAATGTCATGACATTGGATATGATGAAAATCTTACAGTTGACAAATTTACAGTCAACACCAATTGTTTTAGAATTAGCCAATCGCTCTAAAGTCATTCCTGAAGGGATATTGGAAGATATAACTGTTTCACTGGACTCTTGGGAGTATCCAGTTGATTTCCTAGTTCTCCAGCCAAAGTCAAATTTAGGAGGACACCCTCTCATAATTGGCAGACCATGGTTGGCAACTGTTGATGCATTTATTGGGTGTAGATCAGGTAACATGATCATTTCCATAGGATCAGAGAGAAAAAAACTTACCTTATACTCATTAGCCCAAGCTCCAACAGTAACACATAACCTATGGCTTGGTGACAAATACAATGATAGGGAAGAAATACAATCTGTTTTAAGCATCAATCAAATTTATGATTTCAGGGAAGACAATAATGAAAATTTGGTAGAAATGTTTATCTCTCAACCTGATGTTTCAGAGGAATTGACAAAAGAACAATACACTGCTGCAGATCAAATATTGGCACAGAGATTCCAGAAAACTTGTACCATATATTCTCTAAAAACATTATTTGAAGATATCTTTCCAATCAAATCCATTACAAACACACAAAGGAAGATTGTAGAAATTAGCCCAGGAAAACACTGAACATTGGAGCATTTTTAGATTCATCTCAAGAACAGAAATTTCTTGATTTGTTGACCAAATACCAAAGGGCATTTTCTTGGGACTACACTGACATGTAGGGAATTCACCCGGAAACTTGCACTCACCATATCTATATAGACACTAGTATTCGACCAGTGAGGCAGCCATAGAGAAGGATGAACCCCATGCTTAAAGAGATTGTAAGAGATGAATTGCAGAAGCTACTGAAAGTAAGTTTCATTTATCCCATCTCTGACAGCCAGTGGGTACCTCTACTAGTAATAGTCCCCAAGAAAAATGGTAAGTGACGAGTTTGTGTTGACTACAGAGAACTTCATAAAGCCACCCTTAAAGACTATTTTCCATTGCCATTTATTGACCAAGTTTTGGATACATTAGTTGGAAAAACGTCATTTTCCTTCCTGGATGGTTTTAGTAGTTACAATCAGATCAAAATAGCCTTAGAAGACCAAGACAAAATAAAATTTACTTGTCCCTGGGGCACATATCCCTACAAATTTTTACCATTTGGCTTATGCAATGCTCCAACAACATTTCACAGAGCAGTATTAGCAATATCTGGTTCACGAATGTGTTGAGGTATATATGGATGATTTTTTAGTATATGGTGACTCCTTTGACCATGCTTTGCAAAATGTTGAGAAATTTTTAAAACGATGTATAGAAACCAACTTGCCTTTAAGCAGTGAAAAATGTATGATGTTGAATGAGGGAATAGTCTTAGGACATCATGTTTCTTCTGAAGGAATCAAGGTAGATCAAACCAAAATTCAAATTATTGTCAAATTACGAATTCCAACAAATCAAAAAGATGTAAGAAGCTTTCTTGGTTATGCAAGCTATCATAGGAGATTTATTGAAAACTTTAGTAAGATAGCCTTGCATTTGTTTAAGCTTCTTGCAAAAGATGTATCTGGAATGATGTTTGTCAAAATTCTTTTGAAGAACTTAAAGAGAAATTGTCCACAACTCCAGTTTTGAGGGGACCCAATTGGACTTTACCTTTTCATATCTCAACTGATGCATCCGATAAGCAGTAGGGGCTTCATTAGGGCAGAAAGACAATGCTTTAAATTATGCCATTTACTTCATTAGTAAAAATTTGACTCCTACAGAACTCAACTACACAGTAACTGAGAAGGAAATGCTTGCAATCATACATGTTGTGAACAAATTTCGTCACTACATAACCGATTATGAAGTTTTTGTTCACACTAACCACTTTGTCATTACATACTTAATGAACAAACCTATAACTAATGGCAGGATCACAAGATGGTTATTATTACTACAATAATTTAATCTTACAGTGTTGGAAAGACTAGGGAAAGAGAACCAGGTAGCAGACTACTTTTCTCGACTATAAAATCTAGGTGAAGCTGTTCCAATTGAAGATTCATTTCCTGATGAACATTTATTTGCAATTTCAATATTAACACCATGGTATGATGATTTAGCTAACTACTTTTCCACATGGAAGATACCTCCATCATTGAGCTCAGCGGAGAAGAAAAGACTGATTAAGCAAAGTGCAAGATATTCATGGGTTAATGGAGAATTGTTTTATACTGGTTATGATTTAATTATTAAAAGATGTATCAGAGAGGATGAAATTATTGACATACTAAAATCTTGTCATGATGAACCTTATGGTGGCCATTTTGCAGCTAAGAGGACAATACACAAAATCCTTAGCCTTGGCTACTATTGGCCATCAATCTTCAAAGATTTAAAGAAGTATGTGAGAAGTTGTGACAGCCGCCAACGCATGGGTAGACCAACTACCTCAGATGAGATGCCACTACAGCCATAGGTACATCTAGAACCATTTGAAAAATGGGCTTTGGACATTGTTGGACCCATTAATCCACCTTCCAAAGGAAAAAAGTACATCTTGGTATGTACAGATTATGTGAATAAATGGGCAGAAACAAAGGCACTTGTAAGGGCAACTGAGAAAACAATAGTAAATTTCCTTTTTGAAGAAATATTTCTTAGATATGGAGTGTCCTGAGAGATAGTAATAGACCAAGGGACTCAATTCACTTCTAGACTGGTTCAAGAAATCACTGACAAGTACAAAATCAAACACAGAAGGAGTACACCCTACCATCGACAGGTCAATGGCCAAGTGGAATCTACAAACAAGAGACTGGAAGGGATCATGAATAAAACATTGGCAACAAATAGAAAATCTTGGGCAGATAAGCTCAATGAGGCACTCTGGGCATATTCTCACCTAGAAAAACACAACATGGTTTACACCTTATCAGTTGGTGTATGGCAAAGAAGTCATGATGCCAATAGAATTTCAAATACATACTTACAAATTGGCAGTGGACTTAGGCATTGAAATCTCTGAAGCACATCAAAGAAACAATTATCTAATTGAATTAGTTGGATGAGATGAAACAACAAGCAGTAGAAAGGACAACATTGATCCAACAACAAAGATGACAGTGGCATGATAAATTAATCAAGAAGAAGGAGTTTAAAGTTGGCGATTGGGCTCTATTATTTGACTCCAAATTTAAAGATTATAAAGCCAAATTTACAACACACTGGATGGGCCCATATGAAATACTTGAAGTTTTCCTGAATGGATTAGTCAAAATCGGAACCATTGACCAAGAAGGCCGAACATTTACAGTAAATGGACACAGGCTGAATATCTACCACAAGCCTGTCAACAAAGAAGATTTCATGAAAATAGTGACATCGCAAAAAGAGGTTTAGAGCGTACAACACTCTGCTGTGGTATCTATGCCTTAGTCATTTTTCTACTTTAAAGTAAAAAAACAAAGTAATAAATAATACTAATAAATAATAGTTTAGATGTGAAAACTAGACTCTGGCACACTCTAAACTCGAATTCTTACAGGAAAACCAAGGAATTGTCCAGTAAGAATTCATTCTAATTCGTTTGTACTTCCAAATAAAAGCCTTTGGCTATTTGAATTTCAAATTGATGACTTGAGGACAAGTCATATGATCAGCAGGGGAGGAGAAAGTTTGAACTTTTTCATGCTTTTTCATCTCCTTATTTTCAGAATTTCATTACAACAGATGAAGGGATTTGTTTTATTTTCATTCTTCAATGGAATTTTCAACAAAAAGTTGGTGTTCATTATTTCTCAAGAAGGATTTGTTCAATCTGAATTTAGAACACAACAGCAGAGGGACCTATTGCTTGATAATCTTTCAGAAGGGACCTGTTGCTTGATAATCTTTCACAAGGGACCTGTTGCTTGATAATATTCCAGAAGGGACCTTTTAAGAAGAAGAAGGATACATCATCAGATTATGTCATGTCCTGTACACATCAAATAAGTCAAGCAGGGTTAAATTTCAACAAGGAAACATGTGAAGGATGTAAGAAATTTTCATTTTAATACTTGAATTTCTTTCATTAATTTCAATTTTTAAATTGTGGTTAATGATATTTATTGATTTCATTTTCTCAATCATTCATCCTATCCTATATCATATTCACTTAGCCTATCCTTTACTCAGCCGAATAGCCTGATCCCTAAACCTATACTCACTATTCTATTCCTGTAGGATTTATTCGTACCCTTAAAAACTATCCACCCTAATCTATATATTGTATTTCTTTATCCTGTACATAATACTTCGATTCATAAGCCTATACTACTCCAATACATCAGTCAAATTTGTAGGTTTTAACCCCGTACAGAAATTACCTGCATACGAATTCTAAATCACAGGAAAAATAAAATGCGAGAGCATAACACATAAAACACATATACATAGAGATTTCCCATTGGATTCCAAAACCGGGACTACCATCTTGATTTTTCATTGTGTGCCTTTCAATGTTACAATACATATTTATACATTCCGAAGCATCTAACAGCATGGACCGAAAACCATCGCATCCAAAACCATGGACCGTAAACCATAGGTAGGTTCGCCCAACCTAATATAGGGTCCAAAAAAACTACCGGGGCACTGCCCTAGACCTCATAGAGGGGGGGGTTACCTGCCCCCCTCAAACCCCCCAGACAGGGGGGGCTGCCGCCACCTCCGTGACCCCCCCGCTATGCAATCAACACAAGAAGGGGGG
>APFE031411136.1:0-12159 GCA_000404065.3 Pinus taeda
AATGTTCTTATAATTTCAAGAATATTTGGAAGGATTTTTCTTATAAAATTAATAAAAGATGGATAAATTATAAAATATTTATGTGATGAAAAATATTAGTAAATGAGAACTTTAACATTTAGGTTTATATTTGATATTGTAGAACACTATATTGTTCTCTATGTTTTGATTCAAAACATTTGAAATTTCAAGTTTATGTGATGTTTTCTTTTTTATTCTTAGGTGCTTAGATCCAATTGAAGATAGAGAAATGAGATGTTTGTTTTATATTCTCTCTGTATAAACCTTTATGGTTGGACATGTTAAAATCACATGTTTTTTTTCTTTGTGACTCTATTTCTATCAACTTATGATTTAGAACTCGTGCGTTTTTACCTTTAATTGATTTATGACTAAAACCCTATAGCAACTTAGACATGACCTAAAGCATATTGATGTGTTAACCACTAGTAAAAAATTATACAACGTAACCACCCCTCCCACATTTACCCAATTTCACCGCGCCCTGGGTTAAACATGAGCTTAGGGATACTATGACATGACTCAACCTCCTATTTATAGTTAAGGAAGTGGAATCAACAGAGTGGAACCTTACTGACCTTCCTCAAGAGCTACCAGACACTAATGAGCTAATCAAACACTCCTAGTGCCTAAATCCTAAGCTAAAATGACTTTCTTCTCACCTAGGCTCCCAACTGCATGCATGACAAGGCCTCCATGCAGTTGAGGGCCTCCAACCGCATTCATAAGCTTAACAGGTTGCAGTTATTACCGAAATTCTTCAGTTAATATGGTGTGGTCCCAAATTTTGAGCCTAAATTCCAAGTTAGCCTCCACACCACAACCTAGAACTCAGTGAAACTTTCAAGAATGATAAAAAACATCAAGAAAATTCCATCCATACAAAACTTGATCAAAAACTTGACCTAAACATGCCTAACCATGATAGTAATTTCGTCAAACATATTGAGAACATGTAATCTACTGGTCATGAAAGCATTTCTAAACATAGGGGTCTCATACTTATCTAAGAATCGTAATGAAGGTCTAATGCCCTCTCATAATAGTTGCAATAACAGTTATTAGATCATGCATTCAATAACCATTCATCAACTAATCAAAACACGTCAATAGCCATAGTTAGAACCTGTTATGAAACCATGCTTATAACCAACATATAACTAGAATAATATCCATGATATAACAACCATCAAGCCACAAAATATCAAGTAAAAATACTCATGAAAAACAATGGGAAAAGAGATATTATTAACATTTGCAAAAGCCAACCAAGTCAGGGACTTCCACATACCACCCAACCATAGATTTCGTTGTACCAAATATTTCTTTCAACCAATAACCCCATCTGTCATGTTCCAAGCATGAATATGGGACTCAAAACAAAACAAACAGGGCTTCCCAGAGGTTAAACTACCTCCACCCTCAGGCTTTATCGCAATCCCACAAAAAACGGTTAAGGGACCACTAGGCCCAAAACAAGCACATAAACAACAAGGACTTCCCAGAGATTAGGCCACCTCCACCATCAGGCTTTACCACAATCCCGCCAAAACTGGTCAAGGGATTACTAGGTCCAAAACAAGCTTGGATGCCTTAGAATTTCTTCACCAATACCTTAAGGAATTTGACTGTCTCCACCCTTAGGATTTACCACAATCCTTCCAAAACCGATCAAGGGATTCCTAGGCCCTATGGGAATTTTCCTAAGACCACTTAACCCTATTCCAAAACATCTGGAAATTCAAATCTCAACTGAATGAAAGAACCCTATCACACCATGGTTATTTGGAAATGGAAAGGCTAGGCTGAAACCACTGTCACACCTGGAAAAACCCATGCCACAAACAACAAGAGATCCAAATACATACATTCATGTACCAGGCATTCACAAACCAGCTAGGAAATCAGACATGCAACCTGTTACTTGAAAGTATTCCTCATGAAGCTGCTTAATGTAACTTTTCCTTACTTGTTAGTTTCTTTCCTTTTCCTTCCTTTGCCTTCCTTTGCTTTCTCCTCTTAGTGATCTTCTCTCTCTGGGACTAATTCTAAATCCAAACTAATGAAAGACTGTGAAATGATCCTCATATTCCTTTTTATTATTGTGGCCTCTATTTTCTTCATTTTCCTTTATTTTTCCTTCAATTGTTCTTTCATGCAAAGTTTTGACCTTTCATCTCCCTTTTCTCCTATTTTCATAAATAAATGCCAATTAATGCCTCTTTTCCTTTGTCAATTCCTTTGTCATTTTCCTTAGCCATAATAAACCAAAATGAACACCCACTAGGATGTTTTTCACAACATTTAACTTGGACTATGTGTCTCATGAGCTTGGCCTTATTTGGCCTTTTTTAACTTTATTACATGAACTCTAACCCGAGGTTGTTACAAACCCCTCCCCCTTAGGGTGATCCAAATTGTATCATTATATTGTTTATCATCCATCCCAATGCATTTGGAGTGGAAAAAGTGGAAGAATCAGCTCACAGGACCATTTTTACCAGTGGGACCCAGATTGGTGAAACGGGGTCTGAAACCTTTTGGGAGCATTCTGAGGCATCAAACAACATTTTTTGGGGGTAAAAAATTGTTGCATAAGTGCCACATATTTTGATGCTATTTTACACATATAAATCTTTCCAACGACACAAGAATCACATCAATCGGAGTCTGTATGAGAAATTTATGCCACTCAAAAGTTGACCTTCCTATTTTCACACCTATAGTTTGGAAGGATACTGTGTCAGCCCCCATTATTCATGGAAAAGGGGCTAGCTACATGTTTTTTATGTAGAAGACTCTATAAAATTTTATTTTGTAACTCTAGTTAAGAGTTGATATAATCAAACTTAACCACTAGTAGGTTATCGAGTTATGTTATAACCAGGCTACTACGAGGAAGATGCATTCCATTTTTTCGAGAGCATTTGTTCCATAGATGAGAAAAGATAGCTAGGAGAGATAGGAGATAGAGCACACATAGAAGATTTGTGCACTGTAGTAGCCCACAGGCCACATATATTACTTCTTTGTATTTGCAGCCATATTTCCAGACAAAGAAAGAGAGCAAAGCAACCTCACCTTCCAGCTGGGTTTTCTCCGGAAAGGGTCTCCCAAAGAGAATATATTATGCCTTACTTGTGTGTGACCTTATTTTTTCGTTATCTTCTTTTCTGCATAATTTACTTTTACATGCATGCACTAATTACAACGAGATCTACAGATCTAGAAATTAAATAAAATTGTATTAGTGTAGAATCTCATATTTTTAATATAATATTATCAGATATGTTGTGACGAACTATCCAATGGATATCCTCGACAGTTTATGGATCATGGGGGAACATCGACCTTAGTGTTCTATGACACCTATGACTAGCAAGACCGTTGAAAATAAAAACATGCTTCCCATGGAGCTTTATAACTTAGCTCATTGTAGTATTTACAATGACATCGTGCTAAAAAATGGCATTCATATCGTTTACTGGAGCTTTATAACACAACTCATTACGATATCTACAATAAAAGCCACATATACTTATGCACATTTGCCTCAACCAGCAAATAACTATATTGTTTATGGAGCTTTATAAACCCGCTCAATACAATATTTACAATAATATACACATATACATATGCACATTTTCTCTAACCAGCAAATAAAAGGATATTGTTCCTACATTAGTCGACAAGGGAATCCAGAAGCTCACACCTCCACCCTCAAATTAGTATTAGGATTCACCTCCTTCCTAGGAAGTCCAGAATCCACTGCAAAATTCAACCTACATTCAATGTCCAACACTACGATCCTTGCGCTACTTGTTCTCTATGTGAATAAATACTGACTCATTGTTCAAAACAAATCCATTCCCCAACCTTTCCTTCTCTACTACACAGTCCCTTGGGCAATCTGGTCACTCCCTTTCATGCAGTCACTCACCTTCCAAGTTCTCCAGTATTCCCTTTCCTAGACAATCCATCCCTTGGCAACGTTTCCTAGAATCAGAAGGTCCAAAAATCAAGGCATATCCCTTCCTCAAATCCATCATATCGATCATAGCATGCTCATGGAAATCAATGGACACTATTGGGTACCAGTGTCCCACAATATCCCTACTCTTGAATGCTTACTAACATACTACTGCCTATTCCAATTCCTTTGTTGTTGTTGCTAATCCTTGCAGTTAGTTTCAACCACCCAAATCGGGCATTTCCTTGCCTTCGTGTACCAAGCACATAATTTCCATTAAACTAAAAAGGAATTGAAATAAATTCAAATCATACCTAATTGGTGGCCTGTCACTAAGGTACATTTTCAATTCTTTTTACTTCCTGTCACAACAAGTCAAACTAGCGCTTCAACAAAATCATCATGTATAAACGTATCACATCCTGTTAGCTCAAAACACAACCATCATAAATCAGAATGATAGATCACATGTAACCACCATAAATCATAATCATAGATCACATGTAACCACCATAAATTAGAATCATATGCATAATAAAAAACTGAAATAAAATACCAATACTTATCTTTCAAATGATTATTTTCTTTTGCCTTTGTTCTTTGTCCTTTTCTTACACACTTTGAATCAGTTTCCAAACCTGCCAAGTACCCAGTGCCTTCTCTTCTCTTTGACCACGTATACACACTAGTTTGGTTTGCCAAACTTGAAAAGAACCCAATGTCTTCTCTTCTCTTTAACCACGTATACACACTGGTTTGGTTTTCCAAACCCAGCTAGCACCCAATGTCTTATCTTCTCTTCAAGAAACAATGGAATCCAGAGAATAAAATACATCCTCCCTCAATATTAGAAACAAGGGAATCCAAATACTAAACTTCCTCAACCCTAAATATAAACAATAAGGGCATCCAGAGATTAAACTACCTCAACCCTCAATATCAATGACAAGGGCATCTAGAGACTAATCCTCCTCAATGCTCAATATAAACAACAAGGGCATCTAAAGACTAAACTGCCTCAACCTTCAATATCAACAACAAGGGCATCTAGAGACTAAACTGCCTCAACCCTCAATATGAACAATAAGGGTCGAGACAATTTGATACCTGCATGTCCCATCACGTTGTACAACACATATACATACACATTGTGCAACACATCACATACACCTACACCTATACCTGGTGTACAACACAATACATGTGCGTACACATCATTCAATACAATGAACACACATATTGCAACACAACAACTACACAATACACATAACACAGTACCACATATACACAACACAACATGTATGACAAGCACACAATACCATATGTACATAGCACTACCTGCACAACATGTACACAACACCACATGTACATAGCACTACCTGCATAACGTGTACATAACACCACATGTACACCACACCACCTGCACAATGTGTACACAACCCCACATGTACACAACATCACCTACACAACTATACACATGACCACATGTACATAACACCACATGCACGACGTGTACACAACACCACCTACATAAAACACCACATGTAAAACATGTACACAACACCACATGCACACAAAGCCACATGTACAATTATGCACACAACACCACATGTACATAACACCACATGTAAAACATGCACACAACACATGTACATAGCACCACATATACAACATGTACACAACACCATATGTACACAACAGCGCATGTACAACATGCACACAACACCATATGTACGCAACACTGCATATACAACATGTACACAACACCACATATGCAACATGTACACAATACCAGTACTGCACATTCAGAGACCACATCGTGTCTACCAATCATCCTTTCTTCTTGTGTCTTTCCACTATCCATTCCTATCCCAGCATGTCGCATATTGCACTTCTTTCATTCTGATGATGTATCCCTTAGTATAACTTGTCCATAGCATAAATATAGGCATAGCATAAGCACATAATATAAATTCTTAAACGATACTAACCTCATAGACATGTCAAGGATACTCTTCCCACTTGATTCCTCATAAACTAGGAACCTCTTCATGTCATTCACCTACATAAGAAATCATCCCTCCAAAAGCATGATCCATGACGATCTTGTTAGACAATGACATACATACATACATATATACATATAAACATTAGCATAAAACAATTATGATCCCTAATGACCTTGTAAGTTAACGACATACATACAATCAATATATATATATATAAGCATTAAACAATCATGATCCTTGACGACCTTGTTAGACAATGGCATACATACATACATAGAAATCAATATAATCATGATCACAACATAATTACCATATATCAGTTCAATGTTAAGAGAACTCCCTTTATCCATACACAACATGCACAACATTGAGAAGAACAGTTCCCACCATAGCCAAGGCCTCTGGCACCTCAAATCCATTTACTTTACTTCTTCCTATTACCTTTCTCGTAACTATCTTGCCACTGTCCATTCACCCCAATGGGCCCAACCAATTCAGCCCACTGTCAAATCCTTTCCTTTAGGTGCCTTTATACATGCATTAGGATTCATACGAGTCTTACATTACCTGTTGAGTTTCATTCATCTCTCCTCGATCTCCATTAACTTTCCTCTTCCCTAATCAATTCCCAAGACCCTCAAAACATAAAAGGCAAGAAAAAGAAACAAATAAGAAGAAAACCATGAAAAACCAATAGCAATAGGACACCACAAACAAAGTGGCATGGCCATGCACCAGACATGAACAAAATTGCAAATCAACCACAAACAAATCACTAGACACTGAAAGCATAAGACTAGCAACAAACACCATGAATCAACCCCTTAGGTTCCCAATGCTTCCAAGGGAAATCTCAACCAAAGCCTTCTTCAATATTTCATGGCAATCTCTTTTTCCATGCAATTCTCCATCATACTGTCATAAATACATAATTTCTAATGAATAAATAAATATAACATACCAGTTACTTTGCCTTGTTGTGCCATGAACACTTCCTTGTAACTGAACATGTACATATATCATCTCTCAAGGGACACCAATTCCTTGACGAATCCACCATAACTTGAAACCAATCTATACCTATCAAATACATGTTCATGAAATAGCACACATCCACATAATGTCAGACAAAATCAAGGCTAAGAAGACTTCTTGTATTCATGCAAAGCACTCATTCATTTGGAATTGTGGTTTCGAAACTGAATGCTTGTATGAAGGACATAGGAGCAGCTCCTAGGAGGACACATTTTCTTTTACTAATATTGACTCTTGTACAAGTTTTGGTGTTGATAAATTAGGGAGCTGGTGTTAATAAATCAAAGAGATGGTGCCTCCTTTCAGTTGGTGCTAATAAACCAATTATTTGGTGCTTCCTTTCAATTGGCGTTGATAAATTTGATTGTACTCTTTATATATTAAGAAAAGAATTTTGTGATTTTCTCTCGCTTTGTGCTTCCACATAAAAATCCCCGTGCTTCACAAATTTATGTGCTTTGTTTTATATTTGTCATGTATTTACAAGTTTTTGAAGTTAAAAATTGTTAATATTGATTCACACCCCCCACTATTGATGAATATTCCAACATTAGCTCCTTCCTTTTAAGACCACTAGTCCTACCATTAATAACTTGTCAATTGAGTTTGTGTTATGATGCATTTTTATAACTAATTGAGGATTAAATCTAAATTGGAACCTTGGATTAGATGGTAATTTCAACTTCTCTTATAGTCTTCCTCATCAAAAGACAAACTGTGATATATGACAAAGAAAGAATCGATAACACTAAGATGAAGTATGTATGGTATTGATATGATATCAATGTACAATGATGGTAAATAATCACATAAAAAATGGCTATGAAGTATTCTCCTTTGGGCATCAAGTTATTTATCATATTAAAAATATTTTGAAATTTATTCAAATGTCAAAATGCATGTATAAATTTAAATTACTTTTTTTAACATGGGATAATGTTAAATCTAGTTTATTCCAGTTCTAACTAGTGTGGAATTTATGTGCATGCCAAAATATATGCATCCTTGTATGACTATGCTTAGCAATGATAAGCACATAAGCACACCATAGGATATGTTTAATTGCAAGTTATGGTTTGCATCATGTGTGAGACCCATAGTTTATGGTATATATTGTACGTGAGACATGACCATATATTGTGATGTCTATTGTACGTGAGACAAGAATGCATGCCATGATATGTGTTATACATGATGTGAGATAATATGTTATGATGTGTATTGAATATGATACAAAATTTTGTTCATGCATATGATATTTAGGTATCAAATAGACATTGGTATCTTGAGTCCCTCAATGAACAAGTTTTAAACACACTATGGCCAAAACATCCTAGGACCAAGATTTTGATAATCGAATTTTAACACTGCATGAGAGTGTCTCTTTCTTCAATATGGCATGTAATGCAATCAATAATTATGAACTTTCCACTTACATAGCTTTTCTACTTTTAACTTCGTAAATTCCATTATGATTTCACAACACACACAACCTATAATAAGGCCATTGATTCTAAAACTAAATAGAAGTATCTCTATCATTTAAATATGAAATGGAATACAAACACTAATCGTTGATATACATCTTACAAATCTTCTATAGGTTTATGTTTGTAGAGTGTATTGTGATTTTAGAACACATGCAAGTAACAATAAAATTTAAAGGGAAAAAAAATAATTTTATGTTGAAAGATATATTTTTATACAACTTTTCAATGATGAAAAATTGCAAAAACTAATTGTATTTAAATTAAAATGGTAAACTAAGTATACCCTTCATTAAAAGTGTTAAGTAAAATCTTGATTTTTTAATTTTTACCATGTTCAACTTCCAAGATATGTTTGAATTCCTTGGAAGTCTTATATGGGGTTTATGTTTTATCAATTCATATATACATTATGGTTTAGTGGCAGGGATGAGGCTTAGCCATAGATACAACTTAGGTTTAAACCTCAACAAGAGTAAAGCCAAGTGTGTGGTTTCCTCACATAAAAGGAAATTCACAAATCGCTAATAATCCAAATAGGTATGCCAACATTAATCATGTGTTTTATTATCATTTTATCAAAAAAATCCAATCCAAAAATTTATAATCAATTCTCAACAAATAAAGTATACTTGGAAATGTGTGAAAGAAGATGTTTGACCTCCTTAAATTGGTTTTCTTAGAAAAGAAGAAGAAGAAGAAGAAAGAAAGAAAGAAAATGGTCACATATCTTTAACAATCCAAATCTATAAAAGCTTAACCCAAATGTGCATAATCAATCCTTCGTAAATAAAATATACTTAGAAAAATGTGGCCTTTAAAAGTGGTTTTTTCGCAAAAAATAAATGAAAATGTTATCTTTATTTTTTATGGGAAAAAACTTATAAGGATTTGAAGGCCCGCAATCCTCCTTTCCCATCCTTTCAAATAATTTTTTATTATTATTTTATTATGTCATACCATTCCAATAACTAAATATCTTAGATTTAACAAGTAGAAAACATGAATATAAAATTTGGAAATAATATTGAATTTTTTGAAGTTTTGGTTTTAACCTAATCATATTCAGGGAGCAATATTGATGGGTGTGTTCATCGTTGTTTTGATGTGATTATCTATTCACATGTTAATGGTTTAATATTTAGTTGAATTTACTCGATAATATAATTATTGGACAGTAAACATTATTTTATTTATAGCCTATAACCTTAAGATTAAAGGAAATACTATCTACCATATCCTCTTGATTGAAGCTAGCATTTCCCCGTTGAAAGAATGTTTATGTTTAAGTATCTAATGTATAAGAAGAAGTTTTACAACATCGAAGACAAGAAGTTCCCCAAAATTTCTTCTAACTCTGGCCAAAAACCCCGCCTCTGGCTCAAGAGAGGTTGGCATAAGGATGTCTAGTCTTGGTTCCACATTGGGGGATAAAGGAGGGGATCATCTTAGAGAATAAAGATAATATTAAAAGTACTATTATGTCCAAATTGAGGGATAAGTTGTGGGATAATAAGGAGTTTGAGGGAAAAATGAAGCAATGGTATTATAAGGTTGTGATTAACTCCATTATTGCTAATCAGAATTACCTTTCTGTCTTGACTAGTGCTACGAAGAAAATGAACATTGTGAAGATAAAAACTATTTTTTATGAACTTCGAAGTGAAATTGGGTGTTAGTCTATTCCCAAAACACTTTGGGATGAAAGAGTTGTCACCTTGTGATACTAGGAGGGTTGAAGATGAAAAATAGTCTCTCTTGGATTACCCGACTCTTACTTACACCCGTCCTCATTTCCAAAACATTTTCCACACTACCACCCTTCTTGACTTGTTAAGTCGACAAAACTATAGTGTTCTAGGTACGCTTCTCTCTTCTTTTTTATCATAGAAATAAATTATTAAAAAGTCTCAATTAATCTCTTTCTTAAAGTCCCATAAATAATATTGGTCTTAGTGGATATTAATCATCATCATCATCACTTTTTTCAAAAAAAAAATAATAATAATTATTAAATTAATATTAAAATAATTATTAAATTATTATTTAAAAGAATACCTAAAAAATGATTAGTTAGTCTCCCATAAAAGAACCGCCAATTACCTTTCAGAAGGAAAAACACTTTTAAGCGAATAAAAATGATTGTAAAATCATACCCTAAAACCTAATCATATTAACATATCAACCCTCCAATATAAAAAAAATAGGATAGAAACTACTTATATTGTCATATATAAAACATTAAGACAAAAAAACCAAATGAATATATTTATTTAAAAAAAAAAAAAACATTATATGGGCTAGAACTAACCATAAAACACTAAACATAGAACAAGACACAACATATTACAATTTTTTCAAAATGTATATTAGCTCATTGTAGTATTTACAATGACATCTTGCTAAAAACGTGACAATCATATCATTTATTAGAGCTTCATAACACAACTCATTACGATATTTACAATAAAAACCACACATACTTATGCACATTTTCTTCAACCAACAAATAACTATATTGTTTACGGAGATTTACAAACCATATCAATACAATATTTACAATAATATACACATACACATATGCACATTTTCTCTAACCAAAAAATAAAAGGATATTGTGCCCGCATTAGTCGACAAGGTAATATAGAGGCTCACATCTCCACCCTCAAATTAGTACTAGGATTCACCTCCTTCCCACGAAGTCCATAATCCACTGCCAAAGTCAACCTGCATCCAATGTCCAATGTTACGATCCTTGCACTACTTGTTCTCTCAGTGAACAACTACCACCTCATTGTTCCAGGGCACACTCCTATTGTGCTTTTGATTCCATATGCAATGCTAATGACCAAAAAAAATCCATTCGTCGACCTTCCCTTCTCTACTATGCAGCCCCTTCGGAAATCCGGTCACTCCCTTTTGTGCAATCACTCACCGTCCAAGTTCCCCAATATTCCCTTTCCTGGAAGGTCCATCCCTTGGCAAGGTTTCCTTGCATCAGAAGATCCAAAAATCAAGGCATATCCCTTCCTCAAAGCCATCATACTGATTATAGCATGCTCATGGAAATCAATGGACATTATCGGGTACCAGTGTCCCACAATGGCCTTGCTCTTGAATGCTTACCAACATACTGCTGCTTGTTCCAATTCCTTTTGTTGTTGCTGCTAATCCTTGCATTGAGTTTCAACCACCCAAACCGAGCATTTCCCTGTCTTCCTGTACCAAGCAGATAATTGCCATTAAACTAAAAAGGAATTGAAATAAATTCAAATCATACCTGATTGGTGGCCTGTCAATAAGGTATACTTACAATTCTTTTTAATTCTTGTCACATCAAGTCAAACTAGCTCTTCAATCAAATCATCATGTATAAACATATCACATCCGATTAGCTCAAAACGCGACCATCGTAAATCATAATCATAGATCACATGTAACCATCACAAATAAGAATCATAGATCACATGTAACCATCATAAATCATAATCATATATCACATGTAATGTTGGGTCCCTATAATACTAGTGATTACCCCATTACTATGGTAGTTGTACCCCTTATTAATATCGTTGTGCCCCTATTGCCCCCATATTGTTATTACTGTGCCCCATAGAATCCCTCTATTATTATTTTT